>JAODVQ020527874.1:0-23854 GCA_025400075.2 Phenganax stokvisi
CTCGCCCGTGTGAACTGGCCTTAAAGTGTGCATGGAATACTGGATTAGTGCGCTTATGACTATTCTGGACATAGAAATTTACATTAGATAATAAGTGTTTTTTTTTGTAGAGGGCGAATTTATGAACGTATAAACAAAGCATGGAAACTAACAAAAACGCTGAAGACACTCTCGCAGACATTGTCTTGGATTGGCGAGCTCTCAAATCTAGAAGACAAAAACGTAGAAAATTTAAAGATTACCAGGAACAACTTCTAAAAGAGATTCCTGGGGCTGCCAATCGCACAAATGTTGCAATGCATGCTGTAATTGACGTCACATCTGCTACAGCAGGAGAGAACCAAACTAGAGGAATGGGAGCGACATCTGAGATTCGGAACCGGGCTCTTATTCATTACATCGCTCGGCTAGCAAGCTCCAATAATGATGAAGATGAGTTTGATTTTTCCTTCGTGCAATCCTTGCTGGAGAATGGGGCCGACATTAATACCGCCGATAAATATGGACAGACGATGTTTCACGAGGTGGCACGATCGTGGAACGTCGACGTTGCTCGGTTTTTACTAAACAGAGGTATTATGAGCTCATTGTGATAATCAATTTTGTTCCAGAATCTTAGAGAGAAAGATTAGCAGTGGTTGTCGGTGATCATTGATGAAAAACACTCTCTTTCTATTGGAAACGATTTTCATGTGTATTAGTCACTGACAATGGACAGGCTTTAAAGTGTGATTTAGAGTGTTCAAAGTAAATTTCTTTGATACGTAATCCACTGGGGTGGGTTGTGAGAAGGGTGAATAGCGCTCTGCACTGAATAGTAATTATTTGTATCCTTCGTATTTCGTAAAATTTTACATTGAGCGTTATAACGTAAAACTACGACTGATATTGATAGATTAAAGTCTCGAGTATGTAAATCCTTGATCAAAATAAAAGTTTCAGCCTTTTTGGTCGTAGTTTATGAACGTTGAAAAATTCACTATCCAATGGATAGTGCTATCTAACTTTCGAACAACCGGCCCCAGTTTTGTAATTCATATTCAATCCCACAAGAACTTTTTTCGAGCTTATTTCTTTTTGTGTATTTCATTGAAGGAGCAAACATCAACCAGCAAGATACTTATGGACGTGCTCCATTGCATGTTGCGGCTGCGGTAGATTATACAGAAATGATTGAGTTCCTCCTTCACCACAAAGCTGATATCGATATCACTACCTTTGGAGAACTACAGACTCCTATTCATTTTGCTTCGAAGAATGATGCATGCCAAGCACTCAGGTTGCTGATAAATTATGGTGCGAGTGTTAATTGTCGAGATTACCAAAATAGAACACCTATTCAGGTTGGCGGATGGATCACTTTTAATCTGATATATTCTGATTAGTAAGGTGTAGACATTTAGGTTCCATTGCCAACACGCTTTAACTAGGACTAGCCAATGAAACGCATCTTATGTACTTGATCAACCAATCACATACGAGCTTAGTAAGCGAGAGGTTGTAGTAGCAGTAGTAGAAGTAAAATCTGCTCCTTGCCATCCACTGAAATACTATTATTTGCGATCAGTTTAAGGCCCTTTACACAGGCGATTTCGATGTGACTTTTCTTGCGTTGAACGATTTGAAAGAGTGGATAACTGGCGAATATACTTGGTCTAACAATTTTGCTAATCCACTCGGCGGTCAACCAACTCAATCACATACGCCAAGAGGAGAAAAAATCGCAGCAAAAATCGCCCGTGTAAATGGGCCTTTACAGTAATCTATATCACAGTGATTCATTTTCAGGTGGCAGCCTCAATGAGTCGAACCAAAGCAGCCAGATACTTAGTGGAACTTGGTACCCCCACCGGCGTTTATGACCTTAATGGAGAAATGACCCTCTCTCTTCTCATTCTCAAAATGCCGGAGGTTGCAACCATCGCTTTGGATCAATTCCGCTCCCAAGATATGATCAATAGAAAAGAGTACAATTTTCTAAACTACATTGAAGGTCCACGCATCTTTCAAGAGGAACCTCGCGCGAACAAGGCGAGATCGCCGTTGGAGGTTGCGATTCAGTACGAGCAGTATAGCATAGTAATGCATCCAGTGATGAAACGACTCATAAATGTGAAATGGGAATGTTTCGGCAAGAAAGGTGCTCGGAATGACTTGATAGTGAATGTTATATTTGCACTTGTGTGGACAGTGCTTGGCATTACGATGCCACTGGACGCCAGCAAACTCTATTGGCCATTGAAATATACTTGGTGGCGTCTACTAGTAGCTGTAACAGGCATATTCCTGACCGCATTTGAACTGTACAAGCAGGTATCGAGCTTTGTTAACATGAATAGAGCTATAAGACGTTGGAAGACGTTCAGAGAGAAGACTTTGGCAAACGATAAACGTTTCTGTCATCCGAAATGGAGAGATGAAAATGAATATTTGGACAAAGAGATCAAGGATGCTCGTGATGAACGATTCTTTACAAGACAAGATGGTTGGATCTTTCTGGATTGGATAGCACTTCTTCTTATCGTAGCTGGTATGGCGTCACACATATCCTTCCTTGTGATTGGTTCTCGCCTCTCACGTAATGTCCATGTACGTGTAGTGGCGTTCGTCTTGATAATACTTTATGTACGATTATTGAAGTACACGCGTCCTTTTGAAGGCCCTGGACCTTTCGTGGCTTCAATTGCTCCGATGTTAAGAGACTTCTTGAAATGGTCAGTGCTCTTTTTCTTGCTCTTCATTCCGTATGCGTCAATATTTTGGATGATCTTCGGTCCGACGAATGAAAACAACGCTCCATTTTTATCAGATATTCCAGGCCTGATATTCACTGTCTTCAGTATGGCAGCATTCAGTAACTTAGCAAATGTACATGAATTGGAAATTATAGACGAAAATATGGCGAGACTTCTTGTGGGAACATTTGTAGCTGTCTCTACTATTGTCACTCTGAATTTACTCATTGCAATGCTTGCCGATACTTTCACGAGAATGTACGAAAACTCTTTGGAAACGGCAACGATGCAACGAGCCAAGACTATTCTATACTTGGAACAGAAGTTATCTTCGAAAACGTGGAAAAGCTATTGTGATCATATCCAGAAAGAGTGCAGCCCAGAGGTGGGATGCTTATCAGAAGATATAAATCTAGGAAGGCGACATAAGAAAAGAAATAAGGAGAGATTATTAAGAAATGTTGAAGAGATTCATACTGTCATTAGTGATCGCTTCGGGCCAAAGGTAATCTACTAAGCTTACATCTTTCAGTCTACAGAAGACGCAATATACGCAATATACGCAATTTATACATACGCTATTTACCGTTATCCTGTAAAATTTAAATTAATTACTGCTGAAGATGAATCAAACAGGTTCGAAATATACAGTTCTTCATTAAAATCATGAAATCTTTATTCGGAATAAGTTTTATTTTGTTTATTCTTTTTGTTACTGTTGTTGTAGGTTGGTACTAAGAATTCAGATATGGACGAATTGTTGGCAAGAGTTAATAAACTGAACGAGAGTCTATCTTGTTTCATACTGCAACAGAATACCGATTCAAAGCACGCTAGCTCAACCACAACTCGATCTGGTTCAATGAACCTCAATATTATTCTAAACCAAACTGACAACAGTAACACGCTTGTAAACGGGGTCCCATTGGAAAATGAAGAATTAATACGTCGGAAAATCCAGGGAAAGTTTGGTGTACGAAATGAGCAAGATAGGAAGAGTAGTGATGTGTCTAAAGCGTCTGTTGATTCTTCGACATCATCTCGTTCTTCATGCGATGGAAATGAGAGAGGACTGACCAATCAGAACTTACAAAAGCAACTTGACGTCATCTTAAGCCTAATGAAAGATGCTATAAATAATGGCAAGCTAAATTTCACTGTCAACGGTAAAGTTCTGGTCACAGGAAACACTGAGTCAGCAGAACAGTTAATAGAAGTAAGGACAGTTTTGACGTACAGTACAACGACAGCGTTGTTATTTCTTATTAAAATTTTTTTTTCCCTTTAGGCAGGAACTGAACGTGACGGGGTCCAATTGAGCTCAGATTACAGCGAACATGGTGCTGGGCATACTTCATCTAGAAATGGTATTATGAACCCTGCATGTTCACCACTCAATGATGATGCACGAAATAGCTCTCTGGATATGTACACATCAGATGAGACGACGGTCCAGTCGCCAGTCCTGTACAACAATGATGATGAAAACTTGAAAAACCAATACATCAGCGCCGAAAGACTTAGCGCTCGACACGAGGGAAGCAGTTTTTTATCGAGCAGTAGTGAAGGCAATACTACGTGCGATGAAACGACTGCGTTCAGAGAAATGAGTTCTAGTCAGACGAATATTTTCTTGAACAACTCAGTTTCACCAAATCAAATTACGAGGCGAACACATAGACGACTTCTGCCGCCCAAACAGCAATTTTTTCGACCTGATGGTGGAAGCTCAGAATCCGAAATGAGTAGCAGTGAAGTGCACATGAAGAAAGTGGAAGCAATGCCAGCGAATCGTCCATTTATTTGTGAAGATGATTTTAGCAACAGCAGCCTAGGGACGGACCTTACTGATCAGTCTAGTGAAGAAGCCAATCGCTCACCCCTGATTTGTGATGATAATTTCAGCTACAGTAGTCAAGGTACTGATTTCGCAGATTCCCATTGCAGTGGAGTTGGTCATAGTACAAATGCTAGCGGTAATTACGCTAGCACTGTGACTGAACCAAGTTTTAGTCCGAGCCCAGATAGGGAAAGTCTGGTACGGAGCGATGATCACGTTCCAAAGGTACCTCATGTAAGATGGGCTGACACGGCTTCTTCAAGCACTCCTTTCCTAAACATCCGGGAGATCTCAGCATCGCCATCTGATTGTTGTTCCGGCGAAACCCGGATGGAAAGTGACACGGCAAGTGGTGATGAAGGGCACTCGGAGATTGAGAGGAACATCAGGAAACAAACGGACGTGTGATTAAGGGAAACAGCAGAATGATTCGAGATTCTCTTTTGAGAAAAAGTCATTTCGGTAACATCCCATATTTCTCACATGAATCTTCAGAAAATTTGCTTTTAAATCATGATTGAATTCACCAGGTATTACGTGAAATAAGGATTAAGTTCAGCAAATAATCCTCTCCAACCCAGAGGTACAATATAGGTCTAAATTCGCTGGTCGACGATCAAAATAGTAAAAACCTTTGTTTGGTTTCGTACATAATACATCGTTTCTCAGGATAATCTTTCTATAAAGAAAACGATAGTTTCATTGCAGATTTTGTTTTAGAATTTAGTTTTTCTTTATTGATAAGCATTCCTGAGAGATGAATGCCTGGCACTATAAGCAAGTTGTTGGGCCTGAAGTATAGCCGCAAAGTAAAAACAAGCGAAGCCCTTTGAAGAATGTCAGTAGCCAAAGACTTTTATTAAACGCTTCAATAACCCACAAGTAGGGCGAATAAAACGATAGTTCTAATTACACGTTTGTCTTTTAAGATTATGAAACTTTTATTCATCGTTGCACCATGTCTAATGAACTGCTTCATTTTAAAGCTCATTTACTACTGGTAATGTTTACCACACGAACTATAGTATTTCCACCTTATTGATACAATATTTATTTTATACTAGTATTATAAAAGATTTTAATAACTATTGTTTCTTGATGAACAATAAAGCAAAGGTTATATATTTGCTGCGTATTCTCCGATGTTTTAATATTAATAATTTCATTAAGCCTTTGCTTTCCAATGAAGTATCTGACACATCTAATGTTTTACCATTCAAGGTAACAAACTTTCGTATTACGCCTAGTAATTATTTTATTTAATTGAACTAATTCTTGAATAATATAATGCTTGTTCTTTTGAAAGTGCACTTCTTAATTTCAGAGCAAAACATTGCTTATCTTATTGCAGTGAAAGTTCGACTACTCAAGGTAAAATTAACAAAAGATTGGAACTTTCAAGACATTTATCTCCTGCAGCAAAGTTAGTTCATTATTTCTTTCGTGGAAGGCGAAACAAACTAGAAAATATAAAACGTTCCGTATTTGGAAATTTTACTATGGATGCATGCTTTTAATTTTGTTTTTCTCTGTCTGAAAGGAAATAAGTGACATTCCACTATTCACGCTGGCAGAGGAACAATTTTCTGTAAAACTGCCGAAAGCTCTTTGGCACAGCATTACTAATTTAATCGAATGTTGTCGTTCCTATGAGCTGCACAGTTTCCCTACAGGTGATAATACATCATTTGTCTTTGCAAGAGAGACTAAAAGTAACTCAATAACGGAAATTAGAAAGCAATCATTTGTGGTGCGATTTTTGCTTCTGATTGTAGCCTCTTCAAAGTGGCCAAGTCTTCCCAAGCGCGCGTGAAAAATAAAGATGGAAGAAAGAATTGGACCAAGTCTCCAAACCATAACTCTGTTACCACGCCTTGAATTATATTCACACCCTACGGCAGTTTTTAAATCTGTTGTTTCTTTTACGGTTTCATATTTATTACTCAACTTTATAAAAAAAAATGCACACTTGCAGTGATCAAGCTGTTTGGTCTTATTACAACCCGGACAATCTTATTATAAAATGTCGAAATTTGCCTCCTAATTCGTCAAACCCTCGGCTGGGTATTTCCTTGAAAACATTTTTGGGTGATTTTTTCTCAGAAAAATAACTGCAAAAAACGACACTGCATGCATGAGCTAATCTTCTGTTGAAACTAACTATCAATTGATAAAACATGATCATTGCAGACCTACTTGTCAGAGACTTGACGAAAATCTATGTTCGACCTTTGTGCTCGTGTTTATGCAAATTTGTGCATTGTGGAGTCAAAAGACAGAGTCTTGGTGAAGACAATTGTCTTTTTGACGTTATGAATCAACATTTTTAGCTCCATGATTTCTCTACTCTATAGTTACTCTTGTTTAATCCTGAACTAAACAACGTTTGTTTCTTGTTAGCGTGTCCCGCCTCTCAGTTGGACTGGTGGTAAAAGGCGCAATGCTTGTTCACAAACTACAGGCTGTTTGTACTCTGCTGGATAAACGCAATCTACATGTGGCTTGTATAGCCTCGAGTGAATCACATTTGCAGATGTTGTATGGTTTAATGCATAAAGTAATATCCTGCAAAACTTAGGTATGTCATAGTTAGCGAATGCCTTTTATCGAAGTTTGGTGTTCTGTGTGACGTGTGCACCGTTCAGTCTGACGTGCTCCAGAAATCTGCCAAAATGTATATACACAGCTTAGTGTCATCTTTGTTTACTTTTCACACCGCAGTAAAATGTTTGAATAACATACTGTAACACGATTCACACTCTGAGCTTGATAATTCTTTTAACCTGGAGCAACGTATGGACACCAAAGCTGCAGTACGCTGTTGCGCAGTCCAGAACATTGGTTCCAACTGCGAAACACAGCTATGAATAGACGAATGAGCAAGATTCGTGATGAACCAATCACGTGTGACGAGGTGTCAATATCCGGAGACCTAAACATGTAGGACACTTGAAGCGAAGAATGAAGTGTATCATTATAGCTGAACTCTTTGAGGAAGCAGTTAGAACGCAACGACTAGACGCAACATATCATCGTTTTTACCCTACAGAAATCTGCATCAACTCCGCCAAGAATGGCTAATCTGTTGAACCTCGCTCTAGTTCTTTTCTCACTTGACACTATTTGGACGAAAAGAGGTAAAGAATTTTTGAATATGTTTTCTTTACTTTTCTCAATTCTCTGTCACATACACTGCATTTTATCACCATGTACACTTGGCCATTTCTTAGCAAAATAGGTATCGTAAATTTGTCGTTTCAATCCGCAATTTTTTAGCGCATATATTTTAACGATGCGTGTAGTGATTTCAAGTCTTCAGTTAGGAATAACTGTGATGTGTATATAGCTCCCTGTCGCTGTTGTTCTAAACTGTCTTTATATTTGTGTACGAAACTTCAGGAAGTTAACCTGTTTGTATTAGATGTAGCTTATCAGATATTAATGCAAGTTACATTGCGCTTGCAGCTTGGCGTGGGACATAAGTAACGCCAATTAATCGAGTCTTACGGAATCTCCATTCGTTCGTCGGTGCTTGTGAACGCACAAAAAAACGGTCATAATCCAGTTTGGAAGAAGCTAGCAAGCAATCACCCGCACAGTGTGAGCTGAGCTGTTTTAACAAGCTTAGTGTTTTGAGATAAATGAATAATAAGGACCCCAACCATCTTAAGCTGCCGGCTCCACATATTATTTTGAACTTTCTTTGCGGATTTAGGATGCGAATTGTATACAATCGGAAATCACGCAAGTTTATATAACTTTTTGTGGTATTAAACTTCATTACACGCAAATGTTCATAAATGAAGTTTTTATTAAATAAACATCGTATAATTAACTTCAAAAAGGATTTTTGAAATTTAATATAACCAAGCATGTAATTTTAAGTTTCTCCGAGTTACAGTTATAGCCTCATCATGACCTGTAGGAAATTAATTAGCCACTCTGGTTGGCTAATCTGAATAACAGAAATGTACTAACTGAAGGTCTGTTTCTCTTCGCTTTGCTTGTGAGACACTGGGTCGTTGCGAAAACTTGGGCCATTCCTATTCATCGAGCATGCAGCTTGCGAGATACTTTTCAATGCGCTAAAACTAGCGAGAACAAAATGGTTTGTAAAACCGTATTTTAGTAAATGTAACCAATAGTAGGCTAAGGTGAAGGACACAAGGAGTGGAAAATGTGTTAAAAAAAAGGCGAAGTCTTAGCAAGGAAATGTATGGAGGCATGCGTCTACATTGCGACCCACGCTATCAAACTAAACTAGCTCCTTCCTTTCCAGACTCAATATGAATATGCACTCATGATTTGTAACCGGATGTTGAAAATTTGAATTGCATGCTACGAAAATATGAAATTGGCAAATATGGTTAGTTGAACCTCAGTGACATCGAAGAGACAGAACAAAATTTGCAAGAGTTGTTTGTGTGAAAGATACAATTGAAAAGCGTCCATGTTAGAGAGATGTCTGCATTTGACTCGAGAGTTTCGACTTTACCTGACAGAGTTTTCGCATTATATTTTTTCTTTTTGAAGTTTCAAAATACCTTTTGAGATCATTTGTGTTATATAACTCTTTATTTTCCAAGGTCTAAAATATTGCTTTTTAGCTGAAAAGTTTCGAGATTAAGAAATCGCGTCAAAAACACTTAGAAAACGTAATTAACATAGAGAGATGAAATTTCTAGTGCAAGCTAAAGATTGTTACTGATTGAAGCATTTGAAGTGGGGTCTTTTAAAGTTGCTACTCCGTTGCTTAAGTTAAAGAATAGAATGATTGTCCCTTGCTGTGAATTATGAAATGAGGCATACGGTGATCATGAGTGTTTAAAGGAAATTGCATTGTTTGGAATAAAGTAACTTTTTGACTGAATAGAAATTATTCTTAGTTCAATTAAAGCGTCATTAACGATCTTAATTGAATCGAAGATCGTTAATCAATCATTTAGAGTCCATTAGACTGTTCTAAATATATCAAGTTTTTTCGACTCATGCATTATGATAAGCACTTGTCCAAGCAAGAATTCCACTGCATATTCTCCATCCAATCTCAACTTCATGTCTTAAATAACTGTTGCGAATATTAGCCAACCACACTGTTTCATTTTGGTCACATGTTCACGCTAGATATCTGATAAAAAATTCCAGCAGTGGATCCAAATCAGTATGATGCCGGGATTTGGATTTAGTAAATCAAAATCGATTCTAGTCCCAGGACTGGAATACAAAAAATATGTAGCCTTGAACTTTTATCTCGAATCTTTGCCTTGGATCTGAGAAGTTACGTGGACTTGAAATCTCGTCTAAACTCCGCCTAAAGCTTCAGGTAAAATAAAGAAGCTCAAAAACACTTGAGGTTTTGAAAGAGCGCTTTAAAACTGTTGGTGAATTTTGACTATGCAAAGAATTTTTCTATGGATTTTTTCACACCTCGAATCTATACGAAAATGCTGTCATCTTTAGTCTAAACAGAATTATATACTTATGACATATGCTTATTTTACAATGAAGATATAGGCACGGCCAACACTAGGAAACTGCATTATTATGCGTTAAAATTTTTATAAGCGGAATCCAAGATCTCATCAAGTCTATTTACTTACTACAGTTATCAATATCAAGTCACGAATCAGTGCCATAAGAGTCTTTATACTTCGTTTCTATTTGCAGTGAACTTGCGAAGAGTATTGCACTCTAGGGATAAAGCAACAATTATATAGATGACGGAACGCCTCCATTAAGTGATAACATACGTGCATTTGTGCTAACGGGACGAAAATAACAAATTGGCAATAGCAGACATATCACTTTTCAAAATATGTACTTCAATTTAAATAGATTAGATTGGAACAAGGAACTAATTTTGTTTTCAAACCACTCTGTGGTTAGGTCTCGATTAAATCACTTTGATAAGTAGTTCAAAAAAAAACGGACTTCCCTAATAATTTTGTTCAGGATATTTTTATTTTTCTCTTCAACAAAAGCCGGTTTATACTAAGTCGCCTTAGTTTATCTTTAATGGCCAGATAAGGAAATGGACACTAAAGAGATTAAAGGATTTTTTTATTTTTTATTAGATATACGCGCAAGTTCCTTTACGTAGATCTAATATTAACTTGAATGCCCCCGAATTTTCTACATGTGCGGTATCATTTTGTAAACACGTCTTTATCAAACATATACAATTCAATTGATTAATAAATGATTTAATAAGATACTTTGCAATCACACCAAAATTTTTCAACATTTAAATCTTATGGGACTTTTATATGACTTTGGTTAGGTCCATACAAAGTACCTCTGTAATACAATTATCTCTCTAATATACACATTAACTTTGTCCCTTTAATGTCTATATTAGAGAGATTTGACGGAATAATCTTTTCTTCAGTTTTAGATTCTCCCAAACTGAGTGATTTTTCAGAGGTCAAGCAAAGTTATGTGGCCTGGCCAGCGAACACTCCACTTAGCCTCAAATGTAAAGCTGATGGAGCAGAGCCAATGATTGTTCATTGGTACAAGGATGGCAAACTCGTGAAACAGACAAAAAATATTTTCCAAGATCAAATATGGAATTTGAAATTGCGTAAACCGCAGTTATCAGACAATGGTATCTACACATGCGTCGTGTCCAATGACCATGGAGTGGTGGAGCATAACTACAGTCTGCGCATTTTAGGTAAGCCTGATTATAGCTAAAGCTGCTTACCAGTTGCGCATTTTCGACACACACTTACAACCGCGTGCGACGCACGTAAAATCCTATAAGACCCCATCTTATAAAGAACGGCGAGCAGTGTTTAGAATTTTGAATTTTGTTAAATACTTACGTGTCTTTTTGTTCGTGTAGCTTTAAAAACTATAAAACTTTCAAGGATTTATACTTTTACGTCCGTGTCACGAGCGCTTAACCGGAAAGCTGGCTGTATTTAAAGTTTGTTGTATGAATATGGTGATATTTATACCTGATTGCAAAAATCTTCTCCTGTAGAAAGAATTCAGTCAGCTCCTGTACTAGTGGCAGGCTATCCCAAACCAGTCACAGCTCGAGTTGGCGACAGCGTAGAGTTGGAGTGTCTGGAACAGCCAAATGGTCAAGTGAGTGACTACAGATGGTTGAAGACGGATTCCCTGGTTAAAAACAAACGAATTACTGGTTACGCAAAGGATAATGTTGATATAATAAGCCCGATGAAATACGAGTCATTTGAAGTAGATAATGACGACGATACTACGTTGCATGGTGTGAAGCTTACTCTAGAACAAGTAACAGACAAGGATGCAGGATATTACACATGTTTTTTATCGAACAGTAATGGCTTTACTCATGGAACTACTTATCTGAATGTCACACCTATTTTAGCCACAGGTATAGTTTCATAAGAGTATTTACTTCTGTGCTTTTATTCCGATAATTATTGATGAATTATCTGATACTTATAGTAATTTAATTTTCGAAATGGGGCTTCGGTGGCACAGTCGCTAGGACATGTGCCTTTCACCACTGAGGTTGTGAGTTCGATTCGCAGCGCGGACTTAACTTTCTCATGTGAAAAGAGTCTGTCAACTAGTCTGCCGAAAGTCGTAGGTTTTCCCCGGGTACTCCGGTTTCCTCCTACAGGGAACGTTGACAGGGTGGGCTAGGATAAACAGATAAGGAACCTAATATCACAATCGCTGTAAAAATAAATAGCTTAGGTTAAATATGCACATAAGACGTAGGAAACTCCTCATAATTGCACAGAATTGTAAATTAGTTATGAGAAGCCCGTGCAGGGATAACTAATTAAATATCATATCATATCATACCATATCATAACTCGAAGCTAATTATCTAATTGATTAATTTGATACACTACTCACTAATCAACATCCTTGTTAACTGCTAATTGGTAAATATACAAAGCAACTCTTTTCAAGTAGGTATAAGAAATAAACTAGCTAATTGCGTTAATCGATTAACATGTTTATTAACGTGTGAGCTAATCACCCAATAATTTGTCAATAACACGTACATGAATTTGTGTACCTTCGTCCAATTTACAACTATAGAGTTTTTTAATTATTCTTTTAGATCCGCCAGAATTTCTTGCTCCCAAACACAAAAGACTGCATTTTATTGTAAGTCCTGAAAAAGAGGATGTAAAGTTCTCATGTCTGGTCCGTGGTGGAGCTCCTCTCACATATCAATGGTATTATAATGGACATCTGTTGAAGTCAAGTGAAAAACGCGCGATAGTTGGATCTGAGTTAATAGTAAAACGTGTCCACGCTTTTGACATCGGTGTTTATACTTGCGTAGTAAGGAATAACTATGGACATGTTAAACATAGCTTCAAGCTAAAAGTTTTGGGTGAGTAAATCTGATTTCATGATTAAGTCTGAAACTTCTATAAGAAAATGAAAAAAGATCTTCAAGACTTGAGAGACATGATCTTGAGATTTGGCAAACTTGGATGCTGCGACTATTGCACCGTAACTCATTGTTGTTCCACTTTCTCCATTATAGCTCAACAACCTAATCATCCTGTACTACTCGCCGGCTACCCTAAAGATAGAAGTGCCATTGTAGGTGGATCCACGTCAATGTACTGCAGTGAAACAACCGGAAAACTTGTTGACTACAGGTGGCTTAAATGGGAAAAGTCTGTAAAAAGTTTCACAAAAGCTGATCTATTAAATGCCACGAGATTCATTATGTTGCATCCGAGACTTTACGGACAGCCACCTTTGCACAAGACAGGAGTATTTCTCAAGTTGAATAATTTAACCGTGGAAGATGAAGGGCTGTATACGTGTTTGGCCACTAGTCATTTAGGTTTCTCGTATAGAAGCGGTTATCTTACTGTACAACAGCTTGTTAAAAGTAAGATTTTCCTTACTTCTTTACACTTTTTCCTTTAATTCTGAGAGTCAGTTATTTTAAGAATTAACTAAACAACTTTCCTATAACCAGCGCCCGTAGTCACGTCGTGACTATTGTAAAGACAGTCCTTATGTTCCTCAACAGCCAGAATATCAATCGAGTTTAAAATGTTATTGTGTATATTTGATGTTATATTTTAGAAAGCTATGACCAGCAAATTCCAATTGCTTCATTGAGAGAAGAAAGCACAGCAAAACTTCATTCTCCTTCGGCTTCGACAGATGTTGTTACGACCAAAACTGCAATACGATTCTGTTATGATTATTCGAAAAATTTTTCTAAAGTTTTGTCATCAGACATTGTTCATTGTGAAACAAGTAATGCTTGTGCTAGCAGTTTTGACGAAGAAACAGGCGTGCAGAAGATGTTTTGTGATAAATCTGGCTTTTGCGAGAAATATAATATATCGTCTGGAGATTGTGCTGAGGTAAGTTGGCAGATGAATTGTTTTTGGGGTTTTTTTTTCGATTCGATAGATTATCTTGTTTGAAACGTACTTTTAATAAAGTATTAAATCACCTAACGAGCCGATATCATTTTAGGTAACGTTTAAGAGGCCTGTGATTCTTTGTTGTTGTCATGGCGAACTTTGCAATCAGCCCTCAGTGAAATTCTTCCAGAAAAGCGGGAAAAGTTCATCTTCATCAAGGCAGCATTTATTGCTCATCATTTTCTTCATGACTATTGTTCTGACTATCTTATTAATGGTAATATTGCTAGCTTACCGCGTAGGTCGGCGAAAAGCGGCGATAAAAGATAGCATTGTGCACAAGGGAAGACCTCACTCGAGAAAAATGACAAAGCAAAAAGTAATGGAAACGAGATGGCTGAAGGAAGATGTTTGAAGAAGTTTGTTGATGTATGTAAATAACTGATGCCCTGAGAACGGTTATATATTGTGCGGGTTTCAATACCTACTGCATGTTGGATGAGCGTAGATGGTGATTAAAACAACGATAGAAGAATCTACGTTGCAGTGCACCTGAGACCCACTAGCTAGACATATTCAACTGAATTCGTATACAAATCAATATATACAGATCAGTGGATGCATTAGAATGAAGCGATTTCACGAAAGCTGTCATTTAACTGCTGAAAACTTTAAAAGAGATAACATATCTTTTAGAAAGACACTATATTACTTACACACACACAAAACAGCGTATATGCATTGAGAAATTTCTGGCCATAGACTTTGTGAATTATATAACAGAATTTTTATGATAAAATTTGTTATGGTCAGGCTCCACATTGAAAGCAAGATATAGAAGGTTTTGGAAAGCAAGAAAGCTGCAGGTAATTTCACTTTTCTCTATCTTAAGTTAAATTTTCCAACTGAATTTTCTTTCCTATAACTGTCTTACATAGAAGCCAGCTATTCCAATGTCTTCAACAGTCACTACAGTGTTTTAACGTCTTCATTTGAATATTCAAATGAGAGATTGTTGCTATCCATGTATTACGTGTATTCCGGTTAGCGTCAAACAGGCGTTCTGCTCCACAGAAAAAGCAGTATAACGTTTAGTATATTTTATTTTTAACGGTGCGATATTAAACATTGAGTTTAGCAAGCATATCGAAGAGCTTTATAGCTCTCAAAGTTATAGCGCTTTTCCTCTTTGTCATTATGAGCAATGCTGAAGAAGAAACATACACGTATCTATTCAAAGTTGTATTGATTGGGGATAGTGGAGTTGGTAGGTGACAACAAAAGACTTTTCTCACCATGGACTGTCTTTATGTTTACTTTGTTAGAACAGCATGAATTTGTTTATTCATTTTGACATATCTGCTAGTTTACTATAGAAGATTTCTCCTTTACTCACGAACACTTCTAGTAAATATGGTTTGAATTTCTTCATTCGCATATTTTTGCATTTTCTATCCACATGTCTGTCTACCGTTAGATGTATGCCATCTTTCTTTGTGATGACCGAAAAATCATTTGGATAAATATAGTAATCCTAACGGTAAACATTTGGAAACGAATGACCTCGACACTTTTAAAGCACTAGACTCATTGAAGGAATTAGGACGTGCGGCGCCAGAGACAATTCGCTTGGCTAGAACATGCTTGTGGCAAAGCTGCTTAAATATTTTGCTTTATCTATTGTTTGTTAACGTATAGCATAGACAGGGATTCATATAATATCTATAGTATGTTTTGTAATATTATTCTCGTAATATTATTGCTCTTTGAGTTTTGGATTGTTTGGACTTTTAATCTGAAACATTCTCAAAGACATAGTATGATCATGTTTAACGTTTGTATGAGAGGATTTGCCGAAAACCCAGTACGCAGCATATGTATATAGCAGTTATAAAATCGGTCAATCCGGACAATTCCTCCACCGCAAAAAGACAATAAAGTAATACAATTTTACTTTGGAATTTTATGATTTAAGTACACATCCGATATACTCTGGTATAGGAACTTTTGAATTGAAACTGAACTTTAATTTACTTTATGTAAATTTTTGTCCATCTTCTTTCCTCAGGCAAATCGCAACTTCTCACTAGGTACACGAAGAATGAATTTCAACTGAGTTCTAAACCAACAATAGGAGTAGAGCTCGCTCATGAAGATATTGAAATTGATGGGAGGATAATTCGTGCTCAAATATGGGATACTGCAGGTCAGAATGACTGTACAATGCCGTATACAAGCCTGCTCTTTATACTGTCACCAATTGGTCAGCGAGAGTTTCGTCGACATTCTTACTGGTGGATGAAATCTATTCCATAATAAAAATTTTATGAAAAAACTTTGCTTGTTTGTGTGCAGGGCTTAGTATAGGACTTTTCAATCTTAGAACGATTATTTCTATTGTTCGTAGGTCAAGAACGATACCGTGCAATAACGAGCGCATACTATCGAGGGGCCCTGGGTGCTATTGTAGTCTATGATATCACAAGTGCGAAAAGTTTTGAAAATGTGGAGCTTTGGATTGACGAATTACGACAACATACGGAAGATAAGATCGTTTTAATGCTTGTCGGTAATAAAGTCGACTTGCGTCATCTTCGCGCTGTCGATAAAGAAACAGCTGCGTCTTACGCCGAAGAGCACCGAATGCATTTCGTCGAGACGTCGGCATTGAACGCTCTGAATGTTGACGTAGCATTTGAAAGCACTTTGCGGAAAATTTACGAATTTGTAAGAGAACAAGAAGGTGACAGAAATGAGCACGAAAACGAACAGGCGAGCATGTTAAGTAAAAGGCTGAACGGAGAGGGTACTGTTCGTTTACAAGAAGACGCGAATAATGACAAGGGACGGCTTGCTTGCTGTTCTTCGTGATTAGATTAATTTCAATCCGATTACCTTGTAAAAGGAGCCGTACTTGGGAAATGTGGGTGCAGTATTAGTAATCGTGAAGCACTGATGTCGAAACGATTTCTTGGCATGGATAAAAATTAAGCTTTACACTACGGAACAGTGTAGTAGCAGCGCATTCTAGCAGTCGTTGTCGTGTTCAGATGACTCGAACCCAATTTAGGCCTGCTTTATAAAACTACCTTTGACAGTAATGTGCAATATTTTTGCTCATGCAAGATTTTTTCTTCAAACTTTACCATCGCAGACAGATTAAATCTTAATTTTGACAAAAGTAGAGAAGATAATAATTTAATATGGATTGCAAATACAAATAAATGATTCCTGATCTTATTTTTACAAAAATAATTTTAACAATTTATATGAAGAAATAGTAGAACTATTTTACTCTACTTAATTCAGTTTGAACTACTTTATCAACCTTTAATATAAAGGAATGCTCACGTATTCGCAAATTTTGTCAATATTTGGGGTCCAGGGCACGTAATTCTTTTCGAATATACAGCCAGTCTTCAGCTAGGTCCAGCATAGCTAGTTCCAGGCTCTCAACAAATGTGACATAACGTATGAATTGAATTGCATCCACAGTGGGAGTTTTACCATGGCATATCTGTAAAAAACATTTTGTATCATTTAGCATAAACTATGCAAAGTTTTCGTACGGTCAAGAACTGTCATAAAGACAGAGTCAGGATCTTTCTCATCAGCCGAAATACAATAATGAAAGTAAACAGTAGACCACGCTGAATTTGTATACTCTTGTCCTAAATAATGAAAGGTATTGTGTTTCTTCTGGAAGGACTTCAACTTTTAGCAATGGCTCAGCATGACTTTACTTACTATGTAATTCTTAGCCTCATTTGTTAATTTTTTTGAATTGTAGACAATATTTCTTCGTTTTTTATAGCCCTTAACGAAAGAAAGAGGATATAAAGTCATGTTTCAATTCTTCTCAAGTGCTGCAAGTGTAAATGTACCTACTTCATTAAGTTTTAGCTAATTTTGATTTAACTTTCTAGCTCGTTTAGTCTGTTTTTTCTCGTGTTCAATTGCAAAATCTGTTGAGACATCGTATACGCACCATATTAATTAAGTTCCAGACTATCGAACGAAGTGATTGTACCGCAAATTGCAAAGCCTTTCTGAATGCAGCGTCTTTTTCGTTCTTGTGAAATTTAGATGTGGGACGTGTTGCGTCGTATAGTGGTCGAAGTGTGTTCACAATTTTTGTCAAGTGTTCTTTCCGCTGAAAAATATAATACATTTTACACGAATCTATCTTTTACTTGCTGTTTGCAAGAGCAAATTTACGGAGAGTTGACCATCTCCTAAATCTAATTCCAAAGTCACTTCAAACAAACACTTCCAGTCATTTCAATATTTGAAATTCGCCATAAATTATACTGCCTAAAACACGTTGATAGAAACAAGAAAATAATTGAAATGCTTTTTTAAAACATTCAACTATTTCACTTACTGTAGTGGCCTTGAAAAATCTATACGTTGATGCATTGTAGAACTCAGCGATTGGCAGGAAGCACTGAAAAATAAAAGTTTACTCTTTTTTCTTTGATCAATACAGTGCAAGCATTTCAAGTCTCATCTGTACTATATATCATTGATATATCCGCTTCAAGACAAAACAAAATACTCTTTGCTTCTTACTCACTTTCTTATCATTAAAGCGATTCGGATAACCCCATGTTTTGTTCCTTACTAAATCCTAAAGAGGACAACATACTTGTACATTAATTCAGGACTTGATTTACTGTCAAATAAAGTATCAGCTCTTTTAGAATAGTACTGATTGCATAGTCAATCATACCATGATATCCCAAGCGTTAGTAGACATGGTTTGCAGATCGTTCATAGATCTGTTCAGAATACTGAGATGGTTTATCAAAGTAGATTTGGACGTTGCTAAAGCTGCAAGCACGTCTGAACAGCTTAGCACAATAAAGAAAAATCCAAGAATGTTCTTTGAAATTTCCATGTTGAACTAAAAAGGTAACGGCATGAGGGAGATTTAGATTCATCGAAATTAGGTTTAAAATTTAAAGGTTTTTCATTCATATTTCTATTATTTCAACACCGGGCATGCCACCATTTGTTTTGCCAGAAAAGAAACGAACTAGCTTTACAGATTTCTTAATAAAAGTTTTGATGGCATATATTCAGTATTTCCATGTTCCAGTGGCCTTTGTATATCATGTACTTGTGGAAATCTTAAATCGATGGAAAGCATTACCACTGAAATATCAAAAGAGTTTTCGATCATTCAAGACGATATACAGAAGATAGAGAAATTTTGGAATATGGAAAATTTCTCAGTACGCGTCTCCATGTTTTCTAAGATTTCCATGTTATACTCAGAAAACATAACGAAAAAGGTGTTAGTGAGATGGATTAAATTAAACACATCTTTTGACCAGATTTAAAGTGAATAAAATATAGTCGTGTGCGACCAATAGAAAATTCTATAATAGTTAGAACAGGATAGTTAATTTAATTAATTGCTACATTGTAACAGAAGCTCCGGACGCCATGCTTGTAGTAATTATAGTATAATTGTGGGTCGTCATCAAACGGAGTTAAAAACAATAATCGTTGACCTTACCTCTTAGATTTGAACTCTGTGATTGAAAAAATGTTTTGGACACTTTGCTTATATCGATGCTGAAATCTTTTTTGCCTTCCATGTTTTGCAGTGGCCTTATATATGTTAAGCCCAATGCGAGTTGTTCATCCGTAAAGCGGAGAATGGAATAAAAATAGAACATGGTTACTCTTTCCAAGTGCTTGATCGTATTGTCCTACGCAATTCAGCCTGATATGAAGAGTCACTGTTATATGGAAATAGTGTATTACAATGTTGCAGTAATAGGTGATCTCTGGCTGGGCGGGGCGATCTCGTGAGCGTATAGTGCAACTGAATTTGATGTTCCTTTGGGAAATCGAATGTAGAGGGGCGACATCCCACGCATTCTGATTGGGTTCATAACCTAGATAAACCGTTGATTAACAGAGTTGCAATTACCTATAGATTAATTCCACATGTAGACCTGCTTAAAACGCTTTTGCGTATGTTGAATGTGTGTTAGAGCTTGCATATTGCTCACATAGGAAAGCAAATGTCGCTTGAAGAAGTGACCCGCGCAAACTTCCTGTGTGCTACTATGAGACTGGGCCTAGATGGTCTAGAGCGCGTCAAGACATGTGACTTTTGTAAGAATGATGTAGAGGCTTAAGAAAACAAAAACGCCCTGATCTATTTGACCAGTAATTTAACATAACATATGTTCGCGTAAGGAGAGCACCTTCAATAAACATTAGGATGTCGCAAAATGTAAAACAGAAATTTTCTTAGCAGTACTTTAACGTATTTTTAGTTATATTTCATTTAGGAAGACAGCGTGTTGTAGCTATGATGTTTTGCTTGAAGGACAAGAGGACGTGAAAATTACTCTTTCGGAAAATTTATTTATGGAAAAGAAGATAATGCAATGACTTTCAAATGCTGCTTTCAGTTTTTCAATTCACTTCATGGATGGTTGCCGCCAGTTTCCGCTGCGAAAGCACAATATCCAAACTTTGGATATGTTGGCAAAGATAGCATTACCTCTAATACTTTTTCAGATTCACTAAGTTGCCGTGTCGTTTTACTCATTTCTGTTGCTTTTTGAGCAATGGCGAAGTAAAGTCGCTATATGTTTTCATTTAAGTTACAATTTAGAGTCATACTGTATCATGTATAAATTCGGGGTCTACATACATGGAGCAAAAGCGAAACAGATAGTTTAATTGAGAACCATGTTTTTAATCAGTCCAAAGGATGCTATGAATTGTGGCATCATATATACGTCTTTTAGAATTTGTATCAGAAAAATTGTTAAAACGGTACACCGCGTTTGGTACGAACGAACAAAGGTATCCAGCCGAAATGAACAAGATTACAGACTTTCATATGTGTGTATGGTGCGATAAGAATCAAAGAAGATCTTTGAAATTTTTAAGACAACTTCAAATGTGTCCTAGCTGCTCTAAGCCGAAGGCGATGAAAATTCATTTCATTTATAACTGCCGCAATTATATTGGCCTCACTTCCCAATTTCGAGGAATTCATGTTAATGTACGTTTTTTGTTGTCTCGGCCCTGCTTATAGCAGGTTGCAACTAGCACGTTTAATAAAGATGTCTTTAGGGTGCAATGACATTTTTTTCAGTCGTTTTTCCAACAAAAATCTACCATCATTATTTATTAAAGATTTTTTTCAAACAACACTCCAGTTTTATATAAAGTTCATCGGCTCCACTTCTGCTGCAATCCAATATATGCGCCTTAGATGAAGTAGTGGATCACTCACCCGACAAAAGAAGAAAACTTGCAGGGAGAAACGAGGAGCGGAAGAAAGGCAAAATCATGGTAATATTTCACAACCGTTTCAATCCATTTCCATCCAGCTGCTGTGATTTTATAAATCATAAAGCTACAGCATATTTTACAAGATTTTAAAGTGTTTTAATTTGCTCGTATTAGCGTAAAATGCATTTACTGAGCCTAAAAAGTTTTTTTGTGAACTTTTGTTTTGATAATTTTTTTGGCAGCAACCCGGCATCATTTTACTCAAAGACGGGACAGATACGTCCCAAGGCAAGCCTCAGTTGATCAGCAATATCAACGCGTGTCAATATGTAGCTGATGCAGTGCGAACCACTCTTGGGCCCAGGGGAATGGACAAACTCATTGTTGACAGCGGAGGTTGGGTGTTGTTTTAATACTACACATTGTTCATTACTCATTATTTCAACGTTTGAACACAACAATAATTGTAAAGTGTTATCCATACGTACCTCTACCAGGCAAAGCAACGATTTCTAATGATGGAGCAACCATTATCAATCTCTTGGATGTAGTGCACCCTGCAGCCAAAACACTAGTGGATATTGCAAAGTCCCAAGATGCAGAGGTAAATTGTACATTAGAGGAAGGCCTCTGTTTTCTTCATCAAACTCTCTTTTGACATTCGCCAAATTTAGAGGTTTCATTTGAAATTTACTAGGTAGGAGATGGAACAACTAGTGTCACGTTACTTGCGAGTGAATTTTTAAGAATGGCAAAACCTTTTGTTGAGGATGGTGTACATCCTCAAGTTATTATAAAGAGCTACAGAAAGGCGGCCAATCTTGTAAGTACTTTAGTCATTTCTACCCTGATAGAGGTTCTTGAACTGTTGATTGAATTGTAGGTATTGAACTAAGATATTGAAAAGTTTTTGTCTCTCTGAAAAATACACAATGGCAGTGTTAAGTTGGGAGTTTGCTCTTATTTAGGCCATCAATAAAATCAAAGAAATTGCTGTACAAATCAAGAAAGATGACCCGACGTAAGTATTTCTACATCCAATGCTATTTCATTTCATAGATATAAATGTCCAACTCCTCCTATTTATTTGAAGGGAGATGAGAAGTTTATTGGAGAAGTGTGCAGCCACAGCTTTGAGTTCCAAACTTGTGGCCAGTCAGAAGGAGTTCTTTTCTAAGATGGTTGTGGATGCAGTCATGCATTTGGATGAGTTGTTGCCTCTAAATATGATTGGGATGAAAAAAGTGTCGGGAGGTGCTCTTCAGGTATTTGGGACGCACTGCTCACTGCTTTAATATGAAAGAATTTCCTGCCCTGTGGCAAATTTGTAAAAATGCAAACTTTCATGGAAATCTTGCATTTAAAAGTGGAAGCACTGTCATACAGAATGCAATATTTTCAGTTTCATGCAAATTTTTGCTCTTTCATCTATACTAATTGTGCGTTGTTCAGAGTTGGTAAATTTAGTGGGATATTTACTGAAGTCCAACAGTAATTTGCAGCACAAATTAGTGCTGCCAGATTTTTGCGGGAGCTGAACAAACTCCTACTCTTGCAAAATATGCCAAAACTCCAGCTCAGGCTCTTGTCCTCTGGCTCTGGCACACAGTACTAACTACCGTTTTATTGTAGATCAGTCTAGTATCCTCTATATATTGTTTTTGTTTCCTATTTCAAGGATACTCAACTTGTAGCTGGTGTTGCTTTCAAGAAATCATTTTCTTACGCTGGATTTGAAATGCAGCCTAAGAAATACGTGAATCCAAAAATAGCTTTACTCAATATTGAGCTTGAACTAAAATCTGAAAAAGAAAATGCTGAGGTTCGAGTTAATACTGTTGAGGTGAGACATGTTTGCAAGATCTTATGCATGAATACTATTTTTGTGGATGTTTGGTTACTGATATCAGTGTCTGGTTCACAAAGTTGTGAGAGACACCATTAAGAGCCTCCACAGACAAGCTGTTTTGTTTTCAACAACTGTTTGTTGTTGATTACTAAGAGTTGTCGACAACAAAAAACTGACGTCTGTGAAACTAGTCGTTGACAACAAAACCATTGATATTCAGTTGTCGACAACTAATGAGTTTCTCATTTTCCTAAATGAAACTCATTACTTGTCAACAACTAATTGTGAGCAACAAGCTAAAATTTCACATGTGTGAGAATGCTACAATCGCTCCAAATAGTACTCAACAACTTTTAGTAATCGACAACGAATAGCTATCAACAACAAACCCGCTTGTCTGTGGAGGCTCGAAGGTGCAAAAACATGCAAAGCTTTAGATATAATGCTTTTATTGCTGTAGTTCTCATTTTTTGTGGTAGGTTGTCATTAGATCGAGATATGTTTTTCATATTTTCAGGATTATCAACAAATTGTGGATGCTGAATGGGATATCTTATATGATAAATTAGAAAAGTTGGTCAAAAGTGGTGCTCAAGTTATATTATCTAAACTGCCTATTGGAGATGTTGCTACCCAATACTTTGCAGATAGGTACTTGATAAAAGTTTCTCTTTAGCTTGGAAGAAAAATCACAGTTTGTTGTGAAAATTTTTATGCATTCAGAGTATTCATACTCTGAAAGATATTAGTGATTACCGTATTTACTCGTTTGAGCGCCGCCCCCGAATAAGCGCCGCATTTGAGAGCA
>JAODVQ020527982.1:4631-23852 GCA_025400075.2 Phenganax stokvisi
CTTTCAGGATCATAAGAAAACAATCTGTTTTGAGATCATGTTTCACTTCCCACCAGTTCCGAAGGACTGTCAAGGGCATTCCATATCTATTTTTACCACTCTTGTCATTGTAATGTCATATGAGGAAGATAATATGACTGTGGGGAGTACGAAGGTAAGTGACACTTTTTGATGTCAGGCACTCGATTCGTCGACGTACACGCTAGTTGACCTCAATGGTGATAGCCACTGAGCTCATGATCTATTGCACTCCATGGCGAGATACATACAAAATCAATATAGTCTAGTTTACAAAAAATTATAAAACAACGGGAAATAAATTGAAGATGGGAGAAATATGTGTCACAATATACTGGTAATAAACATGAATGTCTTTCGAAATTTCTAAAATCAATGCATCATTGCGCTGGCAAATTTTGTTACGTTTTTGTATTACGCAACTGAAATAGATGGTTTTTTTGAGAGAAGTATCAATTTCGGCCGCTTAACGCAAAAATAGACAAAATTTGCAAACTTTGCATCACAGTATGTTCCACATTCACAATGTTTGGAAACTAAACTTTGCAATTTTACTAATTGTATGATGCCTATTCCACCCGTGGTGATAACTATCATTCTCTTTGTCTTGATCAAAACTCAGTTCGTAGCGAAATGGTTCATTACCAATGAATTTCACAGGCCACTCATCTCAAATCTTATCAGCAGATAACACAGTACATAGAATACAGATTTACATTGTGCAACCACGCATTTTTAACATGAAACGCCAGCTCCGTTGTGTGCACTATTTTTAAAAAGCAATGTCGTTACAGATATAAATGCAAGTTTTTTAAAACTGATCTCTCTGTTTTCATGCCTGTGTATGCTTTTCCAAGACCACCGAACGAATCTCCCCACAATCATTTGGAAACTAGCATTAAGTTATATAGGTATTCTTTCATCCAATAAACAGAGGCCGCAGAAGCACCGCAAACGTGTAGGGGGGGGGGGGGCACCAGGGGCACGTGAGTATTGTACGTATGCAGCCGCAAGTGGGCCGAAAAGATATATTTACTTCTACCATCAGTGCGCTTATTAGCTTAATTTGTATCAATGAAAAACCTCTCTAGTTCAATAGTTCCCGAAACAAGGGCATTTTTATTCCATGAAAAAAGGGTGCGACTTTCCCTGGTACAAAAAATGGGGGAGGGTACTTGCCCTCAATGGTTCCCCGGTTCCGTGGCCCCTGTCAAGAACTATTATTGCATGGAACAATTTCCCATTGACAACGAATGATTATTGCAAATAGTTAGATCTTCTTGAACTCGCAGAATATGGTAAACTATTTAGGGGCACTTGACTAAAGCATTAAAGATACTAAAACCTTCAAAATTTGTTTTCAGTAGAAAATAAAGAACATTTTTTGAGGGGTGGATGTTTAAGGCTCACTCATGCCATCACAGTCGACCACAAGTTTAATAAAAATTGTATCATCTCTGATGTAATTCCGCGTTTCCATTTCTTCGTGTCTGACAAATTTAGCGCCGCCAAAACTTGCATTTTTTTCCACCTTTGGTCGGCCCAAGAAAGGGATATTTGCATCACAAGGATTCGGCTTGATACTAAATTTGATGTGTTTGCGTTCGCCTGGGTTTTCATTTTGATCGAGAAGAAAAAAAGTAACTCGATAGTCAAAAGGCCATTTTAACAAGGCGTCATAAGCACCTTAACAAACAAAAATAAGAATTGCTTAGATGAAACGAGAGTGAAACAAGAGAATTTAGGGTAATATGCCGTAGACATGTAAAAATTGACATAAAGGTATATTATACCTTTCAAAACGCTCAAAAAGATAGACGTGTGTGTCCCTTTTCCTTTACCGTCACCGTTCAAGCAAATTGAGGCGCACAGGCGGTAGCCATGTTTGCTTGTCGTGAACGTGGGGCTGAACAAAGTCTCAAGATTTCCCGCCTTGGATTCCTTCAGCTTTCGCGTGTAATCCTCGATCCGCCAGATCATTGCATTGTGCGCGATTCTCTCGAGATCTCCCACGCGGCGGTCAGCGTCCTTGATCAAGTTCAAATGTTCTTGGATCTTTTCGTCATGATTGTCAAGACGACCTTTGTTCTGCATGGCGAGATCGTAGATAAGTTTCACGTGATTGATGACGTCACTCTTGTAGTGTTTCGGCAGCTTCTCGCGACTGCACTATAAGATATAGATGAAAAAGTTTATTTTCGAGGACTAACACGTAATTTAATCAACTTTGCCCAAGGGTCTCAACAGTTAACTCAAAGTAATAATAATTTATGTAACAAACTAATACAGATTATGGCACGCTTTTTGCAACGATTAGACAATTAATGGGAGCCTAAAAATGATGCGGGACGTAGTTGGATGGAGGAAAGTTTTGTAAGTTTCTCCGAGTGCATGAGAACCACACCAAGGTAGCAATGTAAAAAAGAGCAAATACTTAAAGATTTCAAACTCACAAATTACTTTAATACGTACCCTGTGATCACAACCAATGCCCTCGTAGTCGCAATTCATCTTCGTCTTTGGACAATTATCTTCAATATGTTTGTCAAGCTATAAAACGACAAAAAAATACTGAAATGTGAAAATACATAAAAACTACCAATCATTTCGAAGTAATGGCTAACATAATTGTTGCGAATACCATTTACAAATCATGACAAAAATGCCAAACTACTTCTTCGAATTCATAGTCATCGGGACGACCGATTATTTTTCCACCGGGACTGATCAAATGCTATAGTACCATAAAGATATGGAAATTTTGTATCCAGTATGCATTACCGCTGTTCATTAGTTACCTCTTCTCTGGGAATACTCAAACTTTTGTCGCATTTATTAGGGCAAGACAGTGGTAATTTTGCACATTCTTGGATATGTTCTTTCTTGTCTTCTCTTAAATGTCTTTCATCACAATATGAGCAAGCAATAATCTTCTTAGGACAATCCTTGTTTAAATGTTTCTGCAAGAATCGTTTCTGAAACTTTGCTCCGCAATCATAGATACAAAGTATGTCTCCGTATTCACAATCCTGCAAATGTTCCTGTTAAGAAGAAGTAAACTATTTTTCTAGTTACAAATTGAAAAAAATTTAACTTCCACTGCGCTCTGCTGCTTTATAAAACAGTATGATAAGACAACAACATTGTCTTTTGTACATTTTCATGAAACTTGTACACGGTGGAGATAAAGTTAAGGAAGATATGGTTTGGAAAGTTGACAAAGACTTTGCTCTATCTTTTTGTTCATGTCACGCAAATTGTCATTGGAGATATGGTTTGGAGACTTGACTAAAGTCGTTGTTTTGTCTTCTTGTTCATGTCTATGCAAACTTGTGCACGGTGAAGACATAGTCATGGGAGATGTGGTTTGAAGACTTGACCGAAGTCTTTTGTTCTATATTTTTGTTCATGTTTATGTGAACTTGTGCATGGTGAAGAAATAGTCATTGCAGATATGCTTTGGAAACTTGAATAAAGCTTTTGTTCTGTTTTTTTCTCATAGTTATGCAAATTTGTGCACGCTGAAGACGTACTCATTGGAGAAATGATTTGGATTCTTCACTATGAAAGCTTTGTACTATCTGTTTATTCACGTTTATGCAAACTTGCGCCGGGTGTATCTCGAGGTGTATCATGCATGCATCTACGGTTTCTATCTACCTGAATTTCTTGATATTCTCCTTCCCACTTGCAACCCCATTCATGGTTTGAACATTTCACTTCCAACGCAAGAATCTCCTTGTTAAATGATATGTCAATACTTGCCTGCAGAAAAGGTAAAATAGAAACTTATATCCTGCATAGGTAGAAATTATATACTGACGAGTAAGCGGCCAAAGAGGCTTGTCTTATATTACTGATCTAGTTTATAGCAAAATGAATCGCTCGCTTGAAGAAACGTTACGGTTCACAACGCAGTGACTGTTTCAAAAACGCCATTCTATATCTGTATCACATATTTTAGAGAATTTTAGTATCGCGTTCACAGCAGACCGCTAAGCGCAAACGGAAAATTTCAGCTCGTATTTTGCGAAACAACTGTTGTCGCTTTTGGAAGATAAAAAACTTGGTGCATCAAATTAAACCATGAATTACCTATACTTAGAAGACTTATGGCTTATAAAACCTACAGCTAAATGCATTTTGAAGAGTGCTGTATGAGGTAAGAGATTTGCCTTAAACGTCAAGCTAAAAGTCTTTATTTTCACAACTGTGGTCTCGTAATTACGAATGTAACTTATAGCAATAAGCATGTATGTTTAAACAGGATGATAAAAGTACGATTTTAGAAAAACTTACACAATTGACATCAACCTTTGCACGATCGACAGGACACCTTTGATTGTCAGATCTGAAAAATGCAAGATGCAACTTTAAAAAACTACAATTTATTTATCCTCGTAATATTCTCGTCCCAGTGACAATGAAACGACAACGTTATTTCACAACAGTCTATGCATTCTGCTTGTGTAGTTGTCACAATTAGGATTATCACTCTACTCTTTGATAGCCCCAACGAAGCCGGGGCCGATTGTTCAAAATTTATAGTTCGCACTGATATAACCTTGGCTTAAAGTAATATTCTGAAGTAAAATTTTAAGCTGCTTATTCATAAACTTTGAATTATTTTTCTATCAATCTTGTCTTCTTCAACTAAAGTCTTAATTTTTCAAGTTTTGAAACAGACATATACAGGAGAAAATGATAAACAAGAACAGTCCGTTAAAATTGGCGCTAGATAATCGCTCCTTCAGTCATGAAGAACTGGCCGCAGAAGTGTAAGAAGAGTCAACATTCATACTCTGTTAGGTCTTACCTTTTAATTTCGATCTCGAAGCAATGAGAACAAACTCGATGTCCGCACTCTCCAAATAACACAGGATACCGCAAAACTTCATTGCAAGACGGACACTCGAATTTCTTCTCTAATGGATAAACGAAATTCACTTTCATTCGTTCTTTTAAAAATTCCAGCATAGGACTTCCCATCTTCTGACTTCGTACGCTGGTGAGACTGGCAGCAACGCTGTTTCGGTCCGCTTTCGACTTGGGACTTTGGACGTTACGCTGACTACCCGTCATACTTATTGGCTAAAAAGAAAAGTCAGTTTAACCGGCAAATAAATGAATATACACTTGAAATAACTTTTCAGTATTTCTGAAAAGGCATCGGTGTGGAATACACGATATAACTGAAGTACCTTTTTGTTGTTCTTCACATTTAACAGCAGCTAAGCGACATCGCAAGTAGACAGGAATATTTTAGCTATCAATTATACTAAATAATTTATGCGCAATGAATGTAATTTGAAGCGACACTACAGTCATTCACACGCAAACTTTAGAGCTACAATTGTAGTTTTTTAAAGCAATAACCGTGTGCCTTGAAAAAGAAACAGGTTTACATAATACAATGTTTTCTTGAAACATCAGCTAGGAATTTCGATGTGAAATATTGTTGTGAAAATAACGTTCGTTGCGCAAACAAAGTGTATGTAGGATTATATATATGCAAAAACAGCAGCTGAATAGTACTCTCCATGCTTTTTAATATTCTGACAAACGTTTCATTTGCAAAAGCACCTGTTAAGCAAGCCTGTTGCTATAAAACATAACAAATATTTTTCACCGTGGGCCCTCACGTCCTTTGGGTTAAAACGCATACTGATTGGTCAACTAAACGTTACAAAATTACATACGTCAACTGCATGTCACTTTTCGTTAGGAAAAACGGAAAAAGATGACAATGTCTCTTAATGAAAAAGTAGTATAGACGTGTACACTGATACTGATACACGAGGAAGTCCTAATGATGTAATGTGGATATCATAAGAATATTATGCAAAAAGTCTTAGTACTATTGAATGTGATTTGAATACTGGTGTGTAATAATCATTAGAAATAAATTTAAAAGAGTGGGATATTGCAGTAGGCGGACATCATTACATGCGTTTGTATATTCAAAGCTACTGTCCTTGACCTTCGTAGTAATAGCTCAATTATAGCCATAGAGTGAACAATTTGTATATATTTGCATGGAGGCAACGAGGACTTGTCAATGAAAACTAGCAAATGAAAACCTTTTAATGACAACTTGTAAATGAAACACTTAACACTTCGCAGTGAAACCTTGTCAATCAAAACTTTTCAAGGAAAAATTCTCAAAGAAAACTGGCAAAGCTTTAGTTAGTCTCCTCGATGCAACTATAGAAACGTTAAGACGCTAAGAATACAAAATTATTGATTAGAGTTAATATAGCGTAAGCCAGTGTATAGTCGGAACGTGTAAAGCGCGCATGAATTGCTTTGACTTACCGCTGGCGAAGTTTTTTCATTATCGTTTTCCTGTCACAAGAAAGAAATATAAATAAAGATCAAGGACTATTATAGTTAAATTTCTATCATATGTATGAGAAAACCAACAGGTCAGTCATCAGTGTTGAATCAGGCAACTTGCTCATCGTACAACACGCAACAAACGGACCGATAAAAAAAAGTTGTCAAGAAACGCTTGTTCGTGGTGCACACGAACAAGTGAACTCGTCAAGAAACTATTTAAGGAAAGTTGCTCTTCGTACACAGAAATGAACTTGTCAAGAAAGTTGTCAAGGAGCACTTACAAGTTCGTTGTACACAAACCTTGTTCGTCGTACATTTGATTCGAGTAAGTGAACTTGTCCAAAAACAAGTCAAGGAAAACTTGTTTGTTGACAGATAAACACAATGCTTGTAGCGTAAAGTTGTTTGCTGTTTCTAACCTCTGGCTGGGAGCTAGGACTTTCGTTTTTCAGATTCTCCAATTCTTGTTCGACTACATCTTTGTCGTCAGAGCGAGGAGAAACACAATTTTCATCCTCAGAGTCGCTCATTTCATTCTTGTCAGGCATAGCAAGTTAAAAACTGCTTTGTTCTTACTTAACTATACTTTATACTCCTCAGAACCCTCCTTCACTGACGCACTGCAGCGCAAAACTAATTGCCAAAAAAACAGAATTTATTTTAGAATACGTGCCGTTTAGAAAGCTATTTAGATTCTTCCGGGGGAGCGCTGAATTTTTCCACGTCAGCGTAATTATTCGGATTTTCGAATAAATAGAATAGATGTAGATGTAAAATTGGCAAACACGTACGTTCGTTACTCTACGCTGATGTTCTCTTCACATATCGAACATTCTTCACTAATTAACATATCGCAAGAGTAGAATTGCATAGCAAGTTGCAAGAAAAATTGCACCGTGTAACAGGGCCTTAGTCAGGAGCATGCTTAGATAGTCACGCGTTTTGAAACAGAAGTAGCAATATCAAGATCGGGAACTGATTAAAGAAATTTCGGAAAATAGATTCATAGCAGTCTTTTTTTAAACGACTCCATACTATAAATAGGTGCAATACCTGACCTTTATATAGGTCCTTGAAATATTTCAAGTACTAACTAAGCCTTATTTCCTCGACAAGGAAGCTTGTCTTGTCAACACCGCACACACGAGCAAATATAAGTTGTCAAGGAAAATTTTTTCGTCGTACGCACGAGCAAGTGAAGTGGTCCAGAAACTTCCAATGCAAAACTTGTTATTGGTCACATTCATCGGAACTTTTGCTTTTAGAAGCTAATCACAAAACTGTTGCATTTGTTACCTCTCATTTTTGTATCAATGTTCGTTCCCATGCACCCCCGGAAAAGTTTTAAGTATTCTAGCCACCTGTTTGTACCGTTTTTCATTAGCCAATGAAGTGAATTGCAGAAAAACCAATTATAGTACGTAGGCATGACTACATCAACGTTATTAGAAAATCGGTTAATGGCGTTGTCATAAGAAAAACCAACACAAATTACACAAAACGCATGATGTTGAATCTTGGTCACAGTAACAGTTGTTTGACAGGTAAAGCAAACTTGCATTGCTTGAAAAGTTGTTTGTCAGGTAAAGAAAACTTGCATTGCAATAACCCACGGTACAATACATGCAAGACTTGTAAGTTCACTGCGTCTAGTTTCCAGGCCCTCAAGTAAAAGATTGGTTATTTCCATGGTATTTCCCACATCAGTGTATGTACTCGTCAAGAAACTTGTGCGAGAAAAATTTTTCGCTGTACACGAAAGCGAGCAAAGTTTTCAAGAAACTTATTAAGGGAAACTTGGTTATATACACAAGCAAGTGAACTCGTCAAGAAATTGTCAACCGAAATTTGTTCGTTGCACAAGGAAGCACGCAAACTCGTGAAGAACATGCAGAAACTCTTTGAAGACAATTCTCTCGTGAGAACACAAGAACATAAAAAAACAATAACAATAACTTTAATCAAGCTTTACAAACACTTTTATCCATTCGCTATTACTATTATCACATCAAAGCCTAGCTAACTGTTCATTAGCTGCCAAATGGGCCCCTGGGAGTTGCTGAGTGAGCCACGCCCAATATCCGTCACGGTCCTGCACATCTGCACAGCGTGGTGCGTGTTTGGCATCTCATGTTACCAGAAAAGTCAATGTAAACAAACGCGGACCGAATATCTCTATCTTTGAATGCATTTCCACGTATGTTGTTTCGATAATGATTTTCCAACATGATTGTATGGCGACTGAACAAGCGAGTTCTCTCAGTGCTTGGCCTAATTCTGTTGGTTTACGGCTTCATAACATTCAGACTTACCCAAAACGACGGAAAAATAACGTTTAACAGCTACTCGAATAGACAAATTGTACTTGAGTCCACACAAACAGCTATTGGCGACCCGCGTGGCATCCAACGAACGACGAAAACTACGTAAGCTATTTAAGTATCAGTGTTATACCCACTTCTACGCAAGTTTAACTAAATTCCTGTAACTCATCTCAGTTCTATTATCAAGTTTGTTTCGCACATGTGTCTACAAAAACCGGCTTTTTATTTAGTTTGTCTGTCAACATACATATTGCCCTAATACAATTATTCCGTACACCCAAACATCTAAAATAGCTCGTGTACAGGTTTGAGTATTTGGTGATGAAATATAGGATTTGTATATTGCGACATATACGAGTAAGAGTAATCTCACATATGACATACTGTCAATGAATCATGGCGATTTACAGAAATTTATTCAACACGTATTCGGTATCCTGCCAAAAATTGATAAATATCATATTCTTTGAACAAAATTTTAGACAATATTTGTCAAAAATTTTGTCATAAGATGCCAGGCCTAAGGAAAACTCTCGCGTTTCGGCGAGAATTTCAATGCATCCTGCTTTGATAGTTCACGCTAACTATTAAGGTCCACACAGACGAGAAATTTTTTGTTCACAAGGTTTTTCTCCTCGTGTGTACGACAATAATTGACAACTTTTACATGACAAGGATCTTTTTGAAAAGCTATTCATGCCAGCTTTGTAGTAAAGTAACTTGCGCGCATCGCTGCCAAGAAAACTTGATCGTCCAACACACGAGCTAGTCAACCTTGGTCAAGCCCAACTTGTTAAGGAGAGGTACCTGTTTACGTAGGAAGCGAGACGGGGCGTCTGCCAAACGACTACGCCCGAGATATCGGCATTTATAAGTGTTTCTTTTATTTATCGGGTTGAATTTTTGAGAAGCCGGGCGTTTTTCGTCTCATCCCACCTGCGCGCGGGATCTTGCTTTGATCAACCGGGACAATTTTCGACGTGTTAAATGCTTGGTCCCACCAAGTCAGGACAAAAGCTTACTGATTTTGTGTTATTTCAATGTCGTCGCGTGGTAAGAATCATTCAAGTGTTTTAGGCAATTCTTGGGGCAGTTACCCGGGCGAAAAAACTTCATATAAACGCAAGATGAAACCATGCCCGTCCCAGCCAACGCCCCGTCTCGTTTACTATATATACAGGAGGCTCCTCGTCCACGGGACAATTCCATTTTAGTACTAGTTAAATGGTCCTTTGCAGATTATCTACGGAATGGGAATCAGAGGACCTAATCATGAATGTAGCAGCAGTCGTTTGTGGAGATCGCGTAGACGAAGCTACGACAATGATAAAATCTATTCTCATCTTCACGACACGAAAAGTCCATTTTCATGTCGTAGCTGAACAAGAGTTACAAGTTGGTCTAATGAAGAACTTTGAAAGCTTCCCTGCAAGTAGAAGACGGCACACACAACTTAGCATTTATAATTTGTCTTTCCCTCACGGGGAAGATCAACAAGCGTGGAAAAAATTATTCAAAACTTGCGCATCGCAACGATTGTTTTTACCGGTAAATTCTGTTATTTAGGATTTATATTTACCGAAAGAACAAGTACTCTTTCATTAATTTAACACGAAATGATTTTGAAGAGTTCACGTGCTCGTGTGTACGACCATTGTGCGACAAATAAATTTTCATCGACGACTCTTAGGCGTAATTTACAGTAAATTGTCGTCGACGTATTTTGCAGGACTTTATAGAAGAAAACCTGATTCTTTATTTGGACACAGATACATTAGTCCTTAGTCCTTTAGAGAAACTGTGGCATCATTTTAGCAAGTTCAACAAAACGCAGCTGGCAGCCATGACAAAAGAAGGGGAAATTCCAGCACTCAACTGGTATTTCATAAGTTTCATAGACTTGTTTAATAATCACAACTACCTAGTTCAATATAATTATTTTAGTTTCGTTTTGCTAGGTATAACAGGTTCGCACGCCACCCGTACTTTGGGGACCTGGGTCTCAACTCCGGTGTGATGCTCATGGACTTACACAAATTGAAAAAAATTGACTTTACGCAAAAAATTATAAAGATTTACAGAGACTATAAATATAATATCGCATGGGGAGATCAAGATTTGTTAAATATCTTCTTCGAAAAAAATCCAGGTTTGTAGGAATAATAGAGAAAGCTTATTACGTAAGACTACAAGTGAGCAGAGCATTGCAGTTTTCTTGTCGCAAATGGGCCTCTGTAACTTCGTTGTCGATTTGTTTTTAAAACAATGAAGCGGTTCATTGACGAGATTTTGTTGTCGTCTAGTTTTGATGCAATAGATAGCTTTAGACATTACAAGCAAGATATACTGTTTCTCAAACTCATTAATAGTTCATGAAACAAAACAACGAAAATCAGTGCCGTACCGGGAAGAAAAGTTTGAAATTGATGACAATGAAGGCAACTTTCAAACTAATTTCCTCGCAAAGTGCACCTTCGTTTGAGAAGCAAGTTCAAGTACTCGTCAGGAGAAATCCCAATGATTTCAAAACACCTCGAAGTTCGTTAAAAGTACTCGGCTTCTTCTCGTATTTTTCTTCGAACTGCTCTCGGTGTGTGGAAATCGGAGGAAGTTATCTTGCTTATGTTTGACCTACTACATAAAAAACAAATAGTCAACGAGCTTACAGTGGCTCATTTTCATCAGCAAAGTTTTGCAGTCAAATCTAAATCTCCCAAATGTTTTTTTATCAATTTATTTTAGCACTCGTGTATGTTTACCCTTGCGAATGGAACTACAGACCAGATCACTGCATGTATCTAAACAACTGTCAAACAGCCATGCGCAATGGCGTGTACGTTCTCCATGGTAACCGCGGAGTCTTTCATAACGACAAACACAAAACATTCAAAGAAGTTTACAACATCGTCAAGCAGTACAAATTTGGTGACAGCATCGAGACCAAAATAGTTGCAAAAATATTGAGACTTGAAAACGAGGTATCCGATCGTTATTGTAAGCTTATGGTGAAAACATTGGTGAAAAACATGCTAGAGCCTAACGGATAACTGTTCTGCTACGAGATTTATAGTACATGTTGTTAATTTATTCAAAATGCTTTATTAAGTCTGTATAGATTGTAATAGTTTTACGTCAGTCACCGCCATTCTGAATGTACGTGAAACGTATTTTCCACATAAAACCACAGCTCAATAAATGAGCTTGCATATTAACCAAGTTGTCCGACCATGTTTTCATTGACTACGATTACAGTTGTAACCACGTGTTTCGCGCGCGCACTAGACTTTCTCTGATCCTAATCCTATCCAAGTTCTAACCAACCAAGCAATCAGAACTACAAAAGTTAATTCGTACTACAAGGAATATCTACAGAAATAAACAAAACTCCCATCTCAAATCTCATTTCCACAAACCGTACTCCTTATCGAACATCAACCAATAAGCCACGTGATCTGCTCATGATACAAACGTGGTATCTTCATGATTAGCACGTGATCTCCACATAACACACACGTGATGTCCTCATGACTTTTGCGTTATATCCTCATGATATCCACATTATATCATTATGACTTCCTCGTGTAACATCCTCAGTGTACACGTCTTCATCAACTGGGATCAGACGGCTCACTAAAATGATGCATTCAAAAAAAATTCATAAAACTTGCCAAGGAAAACTTGTTTTTATGTGTACGGTTTTGAACAAAGGAAAAACTGTAACTACAAAAATAACCTGCTATTCGAGTTTGCTTGGTTTCCAGTACTTTGCTCCGTGGCGCTGCCAGGTTTCGCTTTCTTCAGCATGTTGATAAACAACTGCGCTCTTCTTCGTCGTTCTAACTGAACTTGACGTTTGAGTGATGAAGTAGTAGACTTCACTTCTTCCTCGAGCCTTTGAACTGAAAAAATAAAACAATGTCATGTGTCATTGCGCCAAAAACACGCAGAGGTTTTTCCTAAACCAACTTTCACACTTTGGCTTCAACTTTCCAGCCAAAAGTATATCAACCCAGTCAATCATTGAGTCCAAACGGTTTAGATGAGTAGATAAAAAAGAGTTGCCCAATTAGTCTCGTTTAATTGAAGTATATTCCAATTTATTTTCGTTGATAATTATCTTTCAGCTAAAACTAGGCGCACACTTTCGTTTATTAATGTCATGTCTTATTTCAGAAAACAAACCTTCCATTTCTTTTTCTTGTTTTAGTTTACTCGCTCTTTCTTCCGCTATCACGACGTCTTCCGTTTTGGGTCCGTGAACGTCTGGCTTTGCGGGCTCAGTTTCACTGTCATTTTGAGGCACATCCTGTGTGATGACAATTAAATATAAAACGTTACTTTGGTAGAAGAGCAAAAAACTAGAGGTCAAAAATTATGTTAACTCTTTCCATCATACGTGAAGGGATCTAGCATGTGACCAAACACAGGAGAGCAAGCGAAAATGTACCTTATTGTTTTGACTGTCCGTGTTATTACTCTCCGTTTCTTCATCGTCACTTTCGTCAGCTTTGGCAGTTTTATACAGAATACTGCTTTTATACTCCATGACTGCTCCTTTATTTGTCTTAGTTTTGATTTGAAAACTCACGGGTTTTGAACTAGGTTCTAGTATCCCACTTTTTGCGCGATCATTACTCTCGGTTCTAGACTCCGCAGGGTTCAGCTCAAACTCACGTATTTTCATCTGGTAGTAAGTGTAGTGGTCACTTGTCTCATTCACAAAATCAAATCTACATTGAAAAAGAGGAAAAATTGACTTCCTTTTTTGCGTACGACGAACAAGTATTATTTGATAAATTTCTTAACGAATGCACTTGTTGTAACTTTCGCATGAGAAGATACGCTACAAATGTGCACAATCCCTGACTTTGATATCGACCTTATAAATCGATCTTACCTAGGGTCATTTTTCTTTCGAATATTCTCTTCAAACTTCTTGCCATTCCTTGCAACATACGCAGCGAGTTTATCACAAATCGGCTTCAAATCTGGAGGAGGAGGAATGATTGGTGCGCCACACATGTCTTGGGCACCAAGGTACGGTAGCATAGGATCGGCCAGGGATGTCTCGGGGTAGGTAGGGTTAGCATAGTACACGGGTGGTGTAGGAACATGGTGTTGATTACCAGGGTATTCAGATGGATGAGATATTCTTTGTCCTAACATGTCCATGCCGGCAAGAAAGTTATCCGCTTTCACAGTAAATGAAGTGCTTCCTGGAGTGGCATCTAGATAGAAATATACGACAGAAAAACAAGTGTTAATATTAAGCAGTATTGGACGAAAGTAGATTGCAGTAAACCTACACCATATCAGACGAGATTGATGTTAATAGGTAAAAATACATCAATAAGTGAATACAAATTTCATTTGCTTGCTTCTTAAGGGTACAAACTTCTGAATTTGACCACTATTTGCAGTCCAATGGAACTAACTAAAATCCACGTAATGTATTTATTTTAAAAGCGTAAATCCGGCTCAACTTTATGCAAGTCTTACACATAACGAATAAAAATAGTCAGAGAAGAAGTCCTTGCCCTACCAGGATTCACAGCCGTCCATCCTGGGGGGAGTGGCGGAGGTTCTAGAGGGGGGATGTCTTGAGTTTTCTTCACGATGGGAGTTCTCAACGAGGCGGTGAGTAGAGGATGAAGTTCCATTTCTCCATCGGAATCTTCATCTGACTCTTCTTCTGAAAAAAAAAGGAACACAAGTTTAGTCATTTTTGCTTTGATTCCCTCACCTAAACGACCATAGCTCACCTTGATTGCTTTTTTACGTACTGAAATGACTAAACAAGGAACCTTACTCAAAAGCTATATACGTCAACTTTGCAAGCCAGCTTGCTAGTGCGAACAGAGAGTTGAAGCAGCAACAAAAGCAGTGCACTGTATAAAACAGTCATGTGAAGAAATGAAAACCAATCAAAATAAAGGACCAACCTTCTTCCTGAACTGCAGGTGTAGCAGGTTTTGCAGGCTCGTACGTCCCATTTCGCACGCCCTTCAAGATTAGTTTATAGTAGGGATTTAGGCGGTGATCAAATTGAAGAAAGTCAAACTGTGGATTTCCAGACTGTTTTGCTTTTACAACAATTTCCATTTGTGGTCCATGGTCTTTGATAAAAAACGCCGTCCTTTCGATAATTGTGTGAAGTTTTGCAGTATCCGGCTAAATGAAAATAAAAATAAAATATTTTGTCAATTTTTCAAGGAAAAAAACGACGCAGATAGATTTTCCCTTTGCAAGTTCACGTTCAGAGTTTTCTTATATTAAACACGACGAATCAAATTCGGGGAGAATGCGATGTCCGAGCGCGGCCTCACCTTCACCACACACACAATAAAATCAGCGTCAACAACAAAATATAAACACAAACGTCAAACAACAAGAAGGGTAAAAGAGAAGAATGTAGAACAACAAAAACAGGGAACGACAGCAAATGACATATAGTGCGGAACAACTAGAAAATTTATTGTGCATTACTTAATAGCTACATGTTTTAAAATGTACTAATCCACGGTTCATTTCGCCTTGATCGAGAATTTGACCAGTACTGTTCATTCATTCCAAAAGAGAAGTCTCCAAAACTGACAATTTTAATCTATAGTCTCTGTTATTTCTTTTAAAAACGTAATTGCATGTAGTGGAACAGAAAAATGATGAGAAATAATTTACGAACGCCGACTCGTTTATAAACGTCTTCTTTAGCAATGAACAACGATCGCAGTGCAGTAACAACATTATTTTGCAAAAAAACCATCTTATAGACAAATATTCTTGATTCCTATAGAAAACAAACTCAACAAAACTACTATGAATTATAATCATTAGTAATAAACTGTTTTCTTTGGGACTAAAAATTTTTTAAAAATTTGATCTTTCTTTCTTCAAACACCCTTTCTGCCTTCAAAGAGAGAAAAAGTTAAGCAATTGAAAGTACAATAAAATTCTGGAAATCAAAAACAGTTTAACAATTCAGGAATAGTCTTTTCATAGTTTTAATCCATTGAGTGGTGATGCACTCCATCTAGTCCACTTTATCAAATTCTCTTAGGGCTGCATCCCACTGTGGCGATACGCGTTAACCACTACGCGAATTTAATCAAGCAAAAATATATCCGGCAATGTAATTGGTCCGTTTGAGAGTTTTTCGCGCCGAAATACTTTGCAAGCCAATCACATTGCTAGATTTCCTTTTCGCTTGAACAGATTTGTGCAGTAGAAAACAGGCTTTACTCTGTCTAACGCCAGACAACGCCCGCAGACATTCATTGACCAAAGCTACAATAAAACGCCTTTGCAGCCTTTCCATCCAGTTAAAAAAATCTGCGGCAACAAATGTTTCTAAGAGCGTTTTTATAAACATGCAACTTACCTTATCTTTATGAATATCCAGTTCATATCACCTCTTTAGTTCTGCATTTACTAACTGCACATATACTTTAAAATAACAGGGCATACACAATAATGCACATTTGACAGTTCTTATTCCAGTACGAACTTACCAATTCCATGTTGTTCGGAATGTCAAGTTCTTTAGGAGGAACAAACAGCTCAATCTCTTGCGGTGGCTGTTGTTCTGACAATATCTGTTGTGGTTCCAACTGTTCTTCCTGTAACTGCTGTTGCATTTGTGTGTGTTGTTGTAGGAGAGGTGTCATGGATGACTGTTCTTGAATTGCTGATCCTAGAAAATACATAATGTGTGTCACAACCAAGTTCTTATGCACAAGTTTCTTGATGAGTTCACTTGCTCGCGTGTACAACGAAGAAGTTTTCCTTAAAAAATCAAACTTTTCTTAAGCTTGATACAGTCATAGCTATACTGGTTACGTGACTCAGCTTACTAGAGATTGTCTGTTCATCACTATATATCGGGTAATTATACATATGCATGTGACCAAGAAATTGCGTTGAATCATAGGTATACTGCGCAGGGTAATATTGTTCATCGTAATTCATTCCAACTTCGCTGTACGAGCCTCCATCCGATGCAATAGCTGCTTTAAATCTTTTCATCTCTTCTTCTGAAAATATAAAACTGAAGAACTATAGTACAACAAAACTAAGATTTACATCCAAAACAGTAACTTGAAATAGGGAAAAATATTCAACGAAAATATAGCAAATGGAATCAATGAAAGCGTAATCCGTGCCCAAAGCGGTCGGATATTACACAAAAATTTCTAATTGAGCTATGATTGGATAGATTTGCGACTCTGATGGAATCCACCAATCAGAGAGCAAAACGCAAAAACGTCATAACACGAGGCTCGTCGCCTTTTTCTTGGGGCAGTTTTGAAATGGTCGTTGCCCTGAAAGGACTTCGGCATTACGGCTCAACAATAAATGCCTTTGCGTCTCACAGAGCGATGCTAAAGACCCCAAAAAGGCTTCAAAGAAAGAAGGCAAGTATACTCATGCTAATTCTTGTATTTTTTTGTTGTTCGTGTAAGGTATAAAGCGAAATTTCGTGGGCTGAAGTTGCCCTCGGTAGTCGAGTGACAGCTTTGAGTTTCTCAATTTCAGCAGGCAATTTTGGTTTCAAATGAACCCGAGAAAGACTTTCGACCCTTTTGAAGTAGTTTTCGCTGTATTTTGAACAAAAGTTCGACGTGTTTGGAAACCTTCAGGCCAGATTTTGACTACGCCGCTCGTCTTCGCGTTAAAATATTTCGTTTTGGCTTCATTTTTTTCAAACATTTCGTTTGACGTTCGCTTTAGACTACCCCTATAGACTTTTCAAGACACGTCTAGCTATGCTAGCAAAATTTCGACAATTTCCAGCTTTTCCCTCGGACTCTGGCCATTTTAAGTCAAGAAAATTTTGCTTTTGGCTTCCGCATTTCACACTTTGCGCCCAAATTCGAAGGTTGAACTAGTGTGTAAACCCTTTCAAAGCATTTACAAAAGAAAATGCTCAAATTTGGATGAAAACTATGGCGAATTTTCATAAGGTTTTTGAAGACTTTGTCGAAGTGGCGCGACACACTGTCGGCTGGAAGACTTCGCCAGGATTCAATTAGAATGCCGTGTAGAAATATACAATGCTTGTATTTGTCTAAAAAGCCCAACATGAAATTACTATTTTCGGATTTTAGTCTTATCCAAAATAATTTATTTTGCTTTCGAACAGGTTTGAATTAATTCTGAGTAAACTGGCGCTAAAAGCTGACGTAACACTTTTACACAAGCCGACTGTCTGTCTCCTCCGTAATTTTGTAAAAATTCTTTAATTACATTTGTAAACAAAAACTTGCAAATTTCAAGAAAACCTAACTAATTATTTGACTATTCAACAATTATCAACTGACAAGCAGTTAAAACATTTAAGAAATACTTGGTAGCAATTAATTACCAGTTAGTATCAATCTATTATCAATCAATTAACAAATTATTGTCAATTGAGGAGGAATTAGCATAATTAGAATAATATCACCTTACTGCAATCAACTAAACTATTGCTTTATTTACATTGCGTTTATTTTTAGAGACTGGATCCACAATCACCTATTAAAACAACCTACATGGAGGGTAACGAACTGATAGCTCAAAGATGATGGAAACTTCCAATGAACTTGTGAAGCTTTAAAGGGCCATATAACAAATACATTATCTTGGGATTCCAAGACTTAGAGGTATACTGGAAACAATAGCAATTGATGAAGCTCAAGATATATCCACAACTCAAAGGCAAGGTGACGGAGCTGCTCTGGACCTAAACTCATTGAAGCAGATGCCCTATGAGTGGTAAGTAATTACTTTTTTATATAATTAACTTGGTGGTCAAAGTTAAATTTCAAAATTTCAAAAAAATGGTGTGTAAATACACCCTAAAATGTTGTCTGCAAGATGACAAGAAAGACTTTGTCAAGTTATAAAGTTCCATGTTCTTGACAATACACTGGCAAAGCCTTACTTCTATCTTCTAATTAAGGCCAGTTTACACTGTCAACGTTTCTGGGATCAAAGTAGGAATTTTTCACTGGAAAATTCTACATTCTGAAAAATTTGGAAGAATATCCGAGTGAAGGAGATCAGTGTTAAGCACTGTATTAGTTTCCTTAAACAATTTTTAGCAATCCTTGAAAACTTTGGATTTACATATCCAAAATTTCCACTTCGATCACAGAAACTTTGACAGTGTAAACTGGGCATTAGGCAGGCAACACAAATGTTACAAGTTCATGTCACGAAGATGATAGTTAGTTATTTTAGTAAACAGTAAGCCAAGAAAAAGAAACAGTGATAACATGAACCAGCAGCAAAAGCAAAGCAGTGTCACTGATAAAATATAGACACAGGCTTATACTGCAATTATCTTTTGTTTTTAGTTCAAATTTACATTAAGGATTTTTCGTCTTGTAAATATCAGATATTTAAGAACTACCGTATTTACACGTTTGAGCGCCGCCCCTGAATAAGCGCTGCAATATGAGAGCAAAAATATTTAAAGAGCGCCGCACTAATTACTCACAAAACGCGAAGAGCTTGTTTTCTATGGTTGCTTTTAGAAATATCGTCATTAAGTGCGACA
>JAODVQ020528089.1:0-23851 GCA_025400075.2 Phenganax stokvisi
GCTCTTGGAAAGAAAGATGTAGGCATGGACGTACGATGGTTACTCAGCAACAGCAATCTTGTTTCTGTTGTTTTTGATGATTCAACCATCCCTACATCCTCCTTCATTTTGAAGAAATGATTTTTCCACTTGTTATATAAGAGGTATTTAGTTCACATTTGGTAAGCCATAAGGACCTGCTTGAAACTTCTACAGCTGTGCTATATACTCTAGAACCGGACAACTTGTGGTTTTAGGGTTGATCCATTCAGGAGTGGCTATTTTAGTGGAACAGTTAGGAATATGTAGCTAGCACGACAAATAATTATACATAGCAGACATAATTAATTATTACGGAAAAAATGGATTACAGAATCGTAAGGATCTCAGATAGGATTAAAAATACTGCTGATCCGGAGTACGTGTTTCAGATCCAATAGTAGATTGTGCGTGAGTAGAGGACATGTAGATTAGGACAATTCTTAATAGTTATAAAAATGACCAATCAGTTTAGCGTATTATAATAGCTATAGCTTAGCTACTATATACCTCTATTATAGTCACAAGAAAATCATTTTCTCATTTTCTATATACTGCTAACTAGTTTATATTAATAATATGAACATGTAATTTTAAGCATTGACGTCCTTATTTTGAGATCGATACTGTTTACAGAGGGTTAACTAAGTATAGTACCTCGCAACGCAGTACAGTAATTATTTCCTGTTGGCGTGCATGCGCAAACGGCGGATCCCCCCGTATTTGGAATAAATGCCTAACAAAACTATTATAAGGTCACATGGTGGCAGTAGTGACGTCGGATGTACTGTTACTATGTTGCCCCGGCAATAGGGGAATAACCGTTTTCTACGACTATACTTTGCCTATCGCTGAAAGTGGTCCTAGGCAGATCGCATACTGCACAGGTAAGCGTTGAGGCAAAGAAGCAATATACAGTAAGCGCCTGCCATGGTGCTTAGTCATGCCTTGCCCTCTCCTTCAGATTTAAAGTCTTTCACTGTTACTGTAGAGATATAGCTAATCCCTGTTATTTTAGCAGATAACTATAATAGCTATCTGGAAGTTATTTTAAAGATTTAAAAGGGCAATGTTCGGTCGCTTGTATCCTGTCCGTCGTCTCCTGGCTGGTGGCAGACTATGGCAAAAACGAGGCTACGTAAGCAGGTCTTTCTCCTCTGATTCTGACGATAGCTGTGTCATTAATACGGTAAGAGAGCTTACAAATTTTGTACATATACAAACATAAAGATATAACTACTATACAGGAACAAAATGAGTCAGTCACTAGCATAAACGCTAACATTAAAGTAAAATGCTCTGATAAAAATTTATATTATACTTTTAAAGACGCCACCAATCACTGGGCATATGGACCAGCTACAGATTGTGCAAGCGAAGGTGGGTTACATCACTATTAAAAATTAAAAATTAAGTCTCTCAACTTCAACTAGATAATACATATACTGTGACAACGGGCGTTCAAGGAAATAATGTCTGGACTTCAATACAAGAGGAGGGCAGTGATGCCAAGCTTTATTTATCTGTGGTTGTGGATAGTCAAGGAGTTCCTTCTCAGCCAATGTTTTTGTTCTACAATTCTTCTGGAAGTTACACCGCAGATATAAATGTGAGAGATATTGTCTGGCTCTGATTTTACGTCGTGTCCCCTATGCCAAGGTAGAGAAGATCTTCCTAACTACAGACATGCCTATATAAGTAACCCAAAGCGTATCTAACATGGCATTTCAGTGCTCTGGAGGTTATATTAACTTACTTACTTACAAGCCCCTGTTGCAATCATTACTATAATAATTGAATGAACAGCATAAGTACCAGGGGCACCAATTAGAAATGGCTATATAGCCTTTCCGTAATGCTTAATTTGTTATCTGCCAGTAATTGCAGTTAAGATGTGTAATGCATGGGCTTATTTGTGAAATATTTTAAAAGTGGTAATAATGGATAACCCTCATGGAAATATTGAGTTCTAATAGGAGCCCCCCAGCACTAATGCTGTTCTAACACTCAATTATTGGCACACCTGCATATATAGCTACATAAAAGTCTCCTTACAAATGCACACCTAAAAGATGTAATATTTTAGTTACAGGAAAGCACTCAAGGAAAAAAATCACCAGATTTCTTAAGAAGGAAAACACCAACACTGGATTGTTGTCATACAGTTTTAATGTTCGGTTCACAAATATGGATGGTGAACGTGATCTCAGGCACTATTATCTAGCTCCAGTTGGCAATAAAATTGGTTTTATGGATACCGACCGTGCACAATATGTTTTTGATGTGGAGGAAATAGATGACCAAGAGTAGCTCTATAGTAGTAGAGTATAGTACTATTAGCTAGTTTTATTACGTTTGTATATATATATATATGGAGACATTGTTTGAAATGTAAACTTTGTAACAGATGTTATTTACATTAATATACATAGCTGTTGCTACCAAAAATGCCCTAGGTATATTATACATTCACTGTCTATATAGGTTATATTCATGGTCTACTACCAGGTGCTATATATGGTTATCGTGAGCTTAGCGCGCCAGACTAATGATGTGTATAATACAGGCTTGTATGGCATATCACAGCTATTCAGCAGATGTAGGTATGTATACGCGAGCCAATAAGGGTCTACATTCTCCTATAGTCCTACAATATTATAGGAGCATGTACAGTGGAACCTCTCAACAGCGGACCTCCCAAGAGCGGCCAGACTCTCTACTACGGCTGTCCAGCGTGGAACGGAATTTTTCTCCTTCACCCGCCATAAATTGGATTAATATCATACAATTTTAGTGTAAAAGTGACAGATAATGAAACCATTAGTTTCAAATGGTTCTCCTTGCTACCTGGGACGGGTTAAATTATGATTATACAAACTGATTAACCTCAATAATAGTCTTCGAGATTATTAATTGAGAAGAGAATTCACTTATAACGGATGCTATCTATAACCTAGCTAGTAGATAGAACGTGATAGAAATAATATTATACTATTGATTATGTTGAAACTGTTCTTGCTCACGAATGAGGTGCTAAAAGTTGTATTGATCTCGTTTTGAATTTCGATCGCCGAGGCAAACGCCAATTAGCTAGTGCGCATGCGTACCCCGTTATACGGCGCTCGCGCGGTTTACGCATGCTCAATGTAACCAAGGACGCGATATCTCTCTAGCGTCGCTAGCTCGGGACGCGCGGATGAGACGACGTCTAGTGTCCTACTGGACCAAAATATCAGACGGCATTTTAGTTGCTCTGTTTAGTTAGCATCACACAGTAAAAATGAGACGACTTGGTAGGAAAGATAGTATAGCACACGACCACCCAACTCGCGAAGGAAGAGAAAGAATTATGTGCCAACCGATGGAAAAGATATTAAGAGAGAGTTCGATTATTTCAAAACCATTTCACGTGAAGGTGAGCCATTCGAAGTATGCTCATAATATACATCAGTAAAGATTAGGTTTATATAGGAAATGTGCTATAGCTAGTAAACGGCGATATAGTAGATATAGCTAGTATGAACATAGCTATTATTATGTTCCTGTTCGTGTAAGAAAGATTTAACGAGGTTGAACTGATTAGTTGTTTAGGTGAGTATATAACTGCAAAAGTAATTGCATATTATTCAATATAAAATTCGCACAGAATTTTAGCGTCACGACGCGTCCTTTGTGCGCATGCTTAGAAATCAACGTCATCCGCGAAATCTCGGCAAAACATTAATTCTTCCTCTCCCTCTCATTCATAGTTCATAGGGAGCACACTGGTAGTATCTCCGTCACTTTTTCATGAGAAAGCACACGAGGTGACTAGAGATGTGATTAAGAGAGGACGGAGAAAAAACAAGCGACGAGTCACTATCTACATCACTCCCAATGAAATCTACATCAACTGCACCATCTACAGAGTACATTAGTCACATTACAGTATACTACTAATACTAATGTAATACTTTAGTTTGGTCTGACAGTGTACCCAATGGAAGAGATTGGAATGATATATGCTCCTCCAGAGGCTCATCATAGACTGTTTGGTGTCTCAGTCAAGGATCCGACCAGCTTCGGATACAGATTTTACCTATACAAGTGTACCCTCAGACATTATGAGTACCTGGTGAGAATTTGTATATTATAGCCAATACCTATATACAGTGGAACCTTGTTAAAGTGAACACTGTTAATACGAAATACTTTTAGTATGAACTAACTCTAAAGTCCCTTCTATAAGCATACACTATACTATAGCTACTCTCTAAATGAAACACCTGTTTGTGTGAACATTTTAAGCTGGTACCCTGGAGTTCACTTAAATGAGGTTCCACTGCATTAAACTCACTCCTTTAGGGCTTACCATACAATATATACCCTATACATTAAACCCAATGCAGTAAAAGCAATTATGTATAATAAAGTATTATGCTACATTTGACTTAACAAAGTATTGTGCAGTGGAACCCCGCTTAATGGACATCCCTCTAAAGTGGACTCCTCCATACATAACTGACAAAATTCTGTGTCACAACTTACTGCTGATCAATACATTGTAACCCTCCAGAATGGACACCCGCTATAATAGACAATTATCATGGTTCCAAGTTGTCCACTATAGAGAGGTTTCACTGTATTTTAAATCTTTTTTGATTGGTGGCTAAAAGTGGTTCTCTATGAGTATATGTAATTGCTAGAGAGAGGTTTCATGGTTATCTGTCATGAACAGAATGAAGATATAGTGAAGGAGTATCTCACAATGAGAGAGATATTCCTCAAGAAGAGATCACACCTGACACTGGGCCCCTACCCACCTCTGGTAGGTTCCACAATCAATACTGTATATATTGGTTTAGACAACAGCATTTCAGATGAGGGGCATTTTAGTTAAGAGGAGCACCCCTCAAGAAAGTTAAAGTTATTGTTACTTATAGACTGCACTACACTAACAATGTTTTCTAGAAAATGGCCAAATTACAGCTTTGGCAAAAACTTTCATTTCATATTCTGATCATTTTACGCACAGTTCAGGGACATCAGTGACGAGGACCCAATACCTTACTATGAGAAACTCAAGAATGCTGTAAGTCAGTTTATTACTGTATTACAACTGGACCACCAATAAGGGCTGATACTAGGCATAGCTACCACTCTATAGGGGACACCTCTTCTATTGTAGCTAATAGAGCTAAAACACCTTTGTATATAATAGTAAAAAAAACTAACAGTCAACTCCAAAAGTTTTTGGAGGTTTTTTTGGCTTTCTAACTGGCTATTATTGGTTTACGTTTAGAGAAAACTACTGCTGTCAGATCTCCTGATATTAAACAAGTGTCTCTATTCACAATGGGAAGAACAAGATGAAATACCTGTAAGCTTTTTAAAAGATCAAACTTTTGACAATTTGTTATGATCTCTTAGTTGAGTGGATCGAGAATTTTGTCTGATCCTGATTTTGGTACAGAGTGTACCTGTCTGGCAAACAGAAGAAATCTAAGACGCAATGCTGTGAGTCTCACTCTCTTCCCTTCTAGTTATTCTAGAACATTATTAGAGATTTTGAAAATACAGTAGAACCCATTTAATATGGTGGACGCTTCAATTTTTCTGTGTCCTATCGTAGTACAAATCAATACATTATAGCTAACCTATCAGACTGGAAACCCTACTTTAACAGAGAAATATTCTGGCTTCAAGTTTTCCATTATAGAGAGGTTCCATTGTAGCTTATGAGACTGCTATAATGGTACTGTAAAGCTACTGAAGGACACTTTGGACCAAGCACAGTGTCCCTTATAGCTAGAGACCTTATCTCCCTCTCTGAAATATTCATTGCTTATAGCTGAATGCACTGCAATGTCCTTTCTAGAGGTTGCTCATACTTTAGATAGTCATTGATTCCACTAATGTGTATTATTAGGTTGTGAGGGGAAGAGAGGGAGAAAGGTATAGGGGAGAACCAGACTCTGAAGAGGAACAAAATGATCCTCACTGCATTTTCCACTCCAGACGAGTATGCCAACTCAATATGAACTATTCTCTAATTAGTGCCCACTCCTATTCTGACTAATAGGTACGTCCCAAGAAACCAGTTAGGCTAACCATTATGGCACAGCTGAGAGGCATTTCTACTGAAGATCATCAGGTTCATTTTTATATTTGCTAAAATGAGCTCACTCTACTATTCTATTATACATAAAACAGGAGATAAAGGTCGAAATCGAAGAACGTCCTACCCAGTGTGTTTCTCAGTCTACAACCAGTCTAAAGGTTAAAGAAGAGGATAAACCAGAGGTGTTGGAGGAAGAAAATGAGGAGAGTGAAGAACAGCAGGAGGTGGTGGAGGAGGAAGATTATGTGGAGAAAGTAGTAGAGTATAATATAGAGGAAGAGGATGAAGAGAATGGAGATGAAGAGGATGAAGTGGTGAAGGCAGAGGAGCAAGTGGTGGAAGAAGAAATGGAGAAGGAGGAGCCGATGATTACCTCAGCCTCCGTAGAGGTCCCACTAGATGTGGAAGCGACCACTAGCACATCCCTCGTCTCATTTCCTCTGACTCAGAGATCAGAGTTAGTTCATACACACAATTCTACTACAGGCTGGAGTATTCTTTCACACCTGTCACATTTGAGACTCAATTTCCCACCACCATCTACTACTGCCAACACTGATGGTTCAGTATCTACTTTCTTTCATTGTGAGATGACTAGTTCAATGAGTCTGAGGGTGTCTGGACTCCCTGCTCAAGAACTCATTATGTCAGGGGTCACTCTTCGTTTCTCACCCTGTTCTTTCATTCTCAGTCCTTGCTGTGCTCCTTATGAACCTGAAACTGTGTCGTGTTTTACTCCTGAAATAAGTTCACTGATCACAAACTTTGAACAACATCTTGATCTGAAGAGACAGGTTTCAATTCTGACTCCCTGTATTGCTCAGTCTCTTACAGAAACGCTAGCTTTGTCTTCACATGCCCCATCAGGATCTAGTACTCTTTCAAACAGAGATCTTTCTATTTTAGCTTCATTTGCTCATACCCATACCAACGGTGGATGGAAGGTGTTCGCAAAGCTGTCTCAGGTCAAACTCCACTTTCCTCCGTTTTCTGCTAATACTGACAGTTCTGTGAACAGTTTCTTTGATAATTCAACTTATTCATTGAGTCTAGTACTCAAAGATGTGCAGCTCATTATGTCAGGGGTCAATCTTCGTTTTTCCCCCTGCTCTCTCATTTTGAGTCCCTGTAACAACTCTACTCCAATTGAAGCGCCATTGCTACCTTCAGTCGATGTAACTCTACCTTCTCATCCAGTTATTCTTGCTTCTCCACTTCCAGCAACAAAATTAAGTACTTATGATCCATCCACATCTATCTCTGCCACTGTTGATACACCTTCACCAAAACTTCATTCCTCATCTGCCCCTGGGTTGATTAGTAATACTAACGCTGATGAAGCATTGTTTATCAGTCAATCACAATCTTCAGGTTCTTCAGTACTGTCTAAAACTACTGAAATATCAGACGAGGAAGAAAAGATAAATGAAAAACAGAAAGTGGATAAAGTGAGCACAGAAAGAAGTGAGGAAGATGTCCCTGATCAAGAATGGGATACTTATAACTCTCAACTAGAACTAGCTCTCTCTAAAGACTCTATACCCAATGATGGTGGTACTAATGGTGGATCAACAGCTACCTCACCAAACAACTCAACAGTCTTCCAACCACCTCTCTTTACATGTTCAGCTCCAACTTTGAATGAGGGAGAGAAGAAAAAGGTATCACAACAATCTGTAGCTCACTCACTTCCGAATGTATCAACTAATGAAGAATGGCGTCAGCACTACAATTCAAAATCAGATCTCTTAAAAAATGTTCTCTCTTGTCTCTGGATCTTCTCTCGTGCACAAAACTCATTGGCTCCTGCCCTCATTGCCTCTCATTCTCATGATCTAACTGGACGAAGAGAAACAATCTGGACTTCTGCTGCTTCTGTACTCACCTATGGCATTGATTCACTAGATGAAGAAGATGAGGAGGACAAAGAGGTGGATGAAGTGGGGGAGGAACATGATGTAGTGAAAAAAGAGGAGGCGGTGGAGGAAGAGGAGGAAGAGGAGGAAGAGGAGGTTGATCAAGAGAAATTTGAAGAAGAAATGGTGGAGGCGGTGGAGGAGGATGAAGAGGAAGAGAGATATAGTGAAGGATCCTCTGAACAAGAGTATGAGAAAGAGAATGAGGAGGAAGAAGGAGAGGATAGTGAGGAAGGCAGTGGTAGCAGTTCTGAACAAGACATTTCCTCAAAGAGTGATAGAGAAGAGAGCAATAGCTCCTCTATCAATAGTGTTACCGGGAAAGAGGTAAACCCTCAGTTGCCACAGCAATTAGGAACTAATTATTGTTCAATTATAGTCAAGAGAGGAGGTTAGGGTTCCACCAAGAAGGTGGGTGTCTCCTCACATTCTATCCATCATCAATCAGATTGATCCAGTGAGTAAGCTGTTCCTAAATACCTGTGCCTTCAATAAGAGCTCATCTAAGTGAGGGACAGCCTCTCTACAAGAGGCATTGCTGATACTTGATCGTGGTATTGTTTGACTTCTGAGAGATGGAAACCTCCCTACAACAGACAAATTTCCCCTTGTTCAGAGATCCTAATGTATAAGTATTATTTTAATTCACTATCATTAGAGTTTGGCACCACAAAACAGACGCACTAGTATTGTCCATCCCAGAATACAGGAAATGGTGGAGATAATTGAACACCAGAGGTTAGTAATAAGAATTATTGTATGCTTTCAAACTCATTCTATTAATTTATATATGCAGCTCATTTGAAGAAGATGGTCACTGACAAAAGATATATACTTTGCTGAGTAAGGGATATTATGACTCCTGTTTACGTAAACTTTGCATGGACATGTGAAATGAACTGAAACTAATCTCAAGAATCAGTAGCTAGGACATAAATATCTTGTGTTTGGATTCACATGTTCAATTGTAAAGAAATGTAATCAACTTTGCAAAAGTGCAACATTACAACAAGTACATATATATAGAAAGAGAGGTGTTTGTTATAGCGAGTACATATATACCTATGTAGTAAATATAAATAATAGGGAAATTTGAGAATGGTATGGTTCTGCTATATGCAGGATACAGGGAGCCTCTCTATAATGGACGAGTTGGGGCCAGGATATATGTCCATTATATATAGCAGGATGTCCATTCTAGAGAGGTTAACATGTATTCATCAGTAGAAAGTTGAGTCACAGAAATTTGTCCACTATATCGATGTGTCCTGTCCACTAAACAGGGTTCCACTGTACATAATCAATCATTAGATCATGATTCCTATGACAAGTAACTGCACCCTGACCTTGCTAGTACAGTAATATTTGGCTTGTTCCTCTTCCTCTTACCACACAAGTGCAGCTTCCTCTATATACTATAGTCACATTAGCTAAGACTAGCCTGGGCCAGTTATGGCTACTGAAAGTTCTGCTCTGGTTGCTCGACAGCTCTCTCTGCCTGAATCACTTCTTCCTTCTCCTCCTCCCTCAATCCCTCTCATCATATCCAGTCAGGACAACTGGAACCCTATATCTAATCTACTGGAGATACCTGAGAAACCAGACCCCAACATTCACACCCTTAAACTTGTGCCCGAAGCTCTGGAACTACTTCAAACTATCGATAAGCCACTGGCCATCCTCTCCATCTGTGGTCCCTACCGTTCAGGCAAGTCTTACTTCATTTCTCGTGTTCTAGGTAGTCCCGGGGCCTTTAAACTGGGCCATAGCATGCAGGCCTGTACTCGAGGTATCTGGATGTCTACTACCGTCCTAGAGTGCCCTGATTTCACTGCTATAGTCCTAGACACAGAAGGTATTGATGCTGTTGGTGTCCCTGAAACGTTTTCCATGAATCTGCTCACCCTCACCACTCTACTTAGCTCATTCCTCATCTACAATTCTAAAAAGGTTCCCAAAAAGTTCGACCTGGACAAGATTAGGTGTTTCTCACAGCTTTCACTCTCTCTTCTTGCTCAATGCAGAGAATCGCTTGATTCAAAGAAAAAATACTTCCCTAAATTTCTATAGTTGCTGCGCGATGTGGCTCTCAAGATGACAGACAGGGAAGGAAGGAATGTAGAACCGACAGAGTTTCTTCACGCCAAAATTCTCTCATCTGAATCAGGAGAACTGACATCTTTTGGGAGGTCTATGGTTGATCTCTACCCCTTTCTGGAGTGTGCCACTCTTCCTGTACCTTTCATCAAACGTGAAGTCCTTCGTAATATAGTAGAACAGAAAGACAACCTGAAACCTGCATTCAATACTGCAGTTGATTCTCTAGTTCAGAAAATCCACTTTAATCTTTCTCCGAAGAGGACAGTTGATGGAGAGTGTGCACTAAATGGAGATTCATTCATAGCTTTGGTCAAGGGATATGTAGAGGCAGTCAACAGACCGGGAGCAATACCAGACCTAGACCAGGGCTGGCACGCAGTGCTAAGACTAGAACTGAATGATCTTTCTCACAAACTAGTGAAGGAGTATGAAATAGAAATGGAGGAAGCATTGAAGGGAAATTTACCAATGGAAGAGAAAAACCTACTGAGAACACATCAACACATTCTAAATCAGAAGAAGTATGTTCTCCGAGAGAAAATCCGTCAAATTGATCCTCTCAACTCTAGCAATGAACAATCTCAGCCACTCCTGGACAATCTGGAACGTGATATCATTCAATGGAGTCAACATGAAGAAAATAGAAAGGTCACTGGAGGAATCCTTTATCAGTTTGTGACCAAAAATTATTCCGCATCAAAACTCCACTGCCAAACGTTATTTGAGCATCTTGTCCGGCACAGTAAAATTCATAAAGAATTCCATAAGGCTGTTACGAAAGGAAACGTTCTAGATATAAGCCGTCAAGTTGAAACCATTACAGAGAGTTACAACACTGAGGCCGTGGGACCAGCTGCTAGTGAGGTCTTAGAAAATGGACAATCTGAAATTAATCAACTCTCAGGTCTACTTAAAAAGATACCAGGCCCACCTTTGAGTCTGAAAATTGTTGGGCTGAGCAGTGATCAAGTCAAACTTACATGGCAGCCTCCGAAACGTAATGCAGACGCTGTAGAGGAATACGTAGTGTACATGAAATTCATCACAGAGGAGGAATGGAAGGAAGTTACCTGGACTAAGAATACCTAGGTTGTATTAAAAGATGTACCTAATCACGGTGTCCAGGATTTAGCCAAGTATTGCTATCACTACGCTAAACAAGAGGAGGAACGTGGGGATCAACAGTTAGAGTGCTATGATTTCATAGTCAAGGCAAGTAACAGTGTTCTAATGAGTACTGAGTCAATGGAATACTCAGCACAAGTCTTTTCATCAGTAGTAACTGGTGTCGTCTGTCTCTGGATGGGTTCTCATGCATTTGTCAACTGTGACAGTGATTCTCCTCAAAACCGCATTAGATACACAAAACATCAATTCAATGTCTATAAACAGTATTTAAGGAAGGATATCGTCTGAAGACTCATTAGTTTAGCTCAGCTTAATATTGTTATCAGGGTAACTATAATAGTGATCATTTTATTTTATAGTATTGTTGTAAAGCAGTAGCTAGATATTTTCTTATTCCTTCTCAAAACTTCACAACGGTTGTTTAGAATATACCTTAAGTGTATGTACAACTAGCTTAGCTCACTATGCTCATCACTAAGGGATTGTCACAGATGGGATATTTTGGCTTAGTGACAAAATTCCCAGACATCCACTATAAACATTTCCCCATCCACATTCCTTCTGCATAGCCACACCTCAGGGATGATACACAACATCATATGAGTTTTATACCCACATATTTGTGAAGTCACGTAGCATGACCGACTCAGTACACATTGATAGTAAAAACTAACTATGTATTGCTATAAAACACAAAATAAATAATTATTATTAGATAGAACTAAACCTCCGTATGTACAATCAATAAAAAGTTAAATACTTATAAAAAGTTTATTGATAATGTTTGCTAACTAATGTTCACTTTACAAACTGCTCGCAATCTTCATTTTTCTGCTCTAGTATGACTTGTGCACCTTCCTCCTCCTCCTCCTCCTCCTCCTCTTCATTTTCTTTCTCACTATCCCCTTCTGACTCATTGACAGAATTATCAGGTGGAGCCGGACGAAGAACTGAATCGTCATCATCCTTCACTCCAGATATCTGAAAAAAGTGGCGCTCTTCGACATCTTTTTCGTCTCCAATCTCAATTCTGTTGTTTCGTGGAACGAGATAGAAAGTTCCTCTCTTGTTTACTGTATTGAAGCTCAAGGCAGTGCGTCCAAATTTATCCTCAACTCTCGTGAACTGTTTGTGGGTTATACTTCCCTCTGGACCCTGTGTTAGATGGGCATGGTAAATGAAACAAATGCTGACATAGAAATATTAAGTTATTTCTTCCCAGACTGAGTTTATGGTATGTGGTTCTACTTCCTTATAGCTTACTAGCATTAAAATGAGAGTCCTTAGAGCTATATATCTGAAGCCTCATGTTGTATCTGTTACAAACTTGACTCTTTGCTATTTAGAAAACTACCCATCGGGTTATGCACACCTGAGAAGAATATGCTGAGGCTCGTCCAACAATACATAGCAAGGGATATAGTATATAATAGTGATGGACATACTACTCAGTATAATGTTAGTAAGCAATTGAAGCTCAGGAGCCCTTGTGGTGTATTACACAATGAACAGGATCTTAAACCTCAAAAGGAAACCATTGCACACACACAGTTTTCACCCGTACAGAGTCTTCAGAAGTGAATCGAGGGGTGCTGGGAACGCCATTAACCGATTCGACTACAGTGAGTCTCCATAGGGCATTCAGAGAGGGTGACGCAGCTCCATGGATCTCCACTTGATCTCCATTAATTATAACCTCATAGATCTCTAATAATAGCAATAGATACACCAATTACTTGAATTCAGAGGTGTGCCTGTAATACTTCAAAGCTATTTATGCACACAACTCACAACTTTCCCCAGCATGGTATTTTATATAAGGGCTGGTTCACCACAATACTTACTGCTACTCTAGCACTTTACTGTTGTCCGACACTACAACATCCCTTTGGCGTGCTTGTGGTATGTAGTTTTTGGTTAAAAGTGTTCGTGTCTATGTGCTAGAAACGTTTACATTTACAGTATAATGAAGCTATCGTTTACCTGTGATATGAGGGTAGATCTTTTCGCTGTGATAGCCCCAGGAGTTCCCGGAGGCGTTGTCGTCGAATGTGATGAACACTTTGCCTTTATCCAACACCCTAATCTTTGCCGGTGTTGATATTTTCCCTCCGCGCCGTGTAGTTTCATCGTCGCCGGTGGCAGGGGTGAGTGGAGGACGCTCAACCTCGTTGTCGTCGGGTATATTAGGTACTGTTTGATACTCTGAGGTAGACTGTCGACGATTGGTCTTTGACTGACCGCTAGAAGAACTAAGATTTCCCATGACTGCTCAAACTACACTTGAAATGACTCAGCGGAGCCGCCACTGGTTTTATATCCAGGATGTTAGAGCGACCTTGCGCAACATTATCGATGACGCCATATGCGCATGCGCATGAGCACACTGATGCTATTTAGCGCGCGGGTGAGGGCGGATCTCTATTGCTTCTGTATTGTTGATTCGCGGAGCTAATGATAATTATGGAAACCACAAGTACTTCGTAGGCCAGTCCGCATTCCAGTAGACAGTATATAGTATTATTTTATATTATTATAATAGGGAAACATTTTGCCTTTCAAACGAATATATAGCCTGTTCACTAGGGTCGCAATATTTATACGATAATTCATGCTAATTAATCTTTAGGCTGTAAATTCTATAGAATAAAACTAATATTGATCTCAAAATGATAAATACAACAGCTTTACTATGATAACATGATAACGATGAATGACATTAAACGTTAGCTAAGTATCTAAGAGACCTCTACAAGACTCTCCTCATTATTAATACTGAGAGTAGTATCATCTTCTAGTGTTACTTCAGGCTTTAGTATTGCTCTTCTGTCTCCTTCTCCTAGTTGAAAGGGGAAACTGCGGGTGGAACTGAGTCCTATTTCACCAGTGGTCCTGTCTGGCACCAGGTAGAGCGTACCACGTCTGTTGATTGTGGTAAAACTCAGAGCTGAACTACTACTTCGGTTATCTTCTCTAGTAAACTGTGTGTGGACTATAGCTCGTGAACGGCGTCCACCCTACAAAACAACAGTCAGTAAATTTACACAAAATTACCTTGACTAACATAAAATTGCCACCAATAATAATTATTATAATTATATAGAAAGTTTATCCAAGTGTATTAATGCAAATCTAATGGCCTGAAATAGTGTGCTATCTGCATAGTATGTTGTCATTGCTTACACTTTGCAATAGCATTCAAAACAAGGATTCACCTGTCCATGCTCCAGAATAGAGATAGAATTATAGATACCAAAATAGACTGCTTTACTGTAGGGGTAGCTACAGTCAGGTCTTACTCCTTTTCTCTTATATTTTAATAGATAAGAAAAAAGAGGGACTCTGGATTTAAGGCCGATTTATATAATGTTTACATTTTGTGGTCTGAATCTAGGAGGAGTTGCAACACCTTCACTATCCTCAGTAACAGTCAGGATCCACTGTGTGACTGGTGACAATGGTGGAGTAGTACCAAATATTTCTATCGTACTCCCCGAGATCTGGACTTTAAACAACTCTGGAAAAAATATGCAGGAGTTAAAACATTAGTTATAGCATTGTATTAAAATTAGCTCCGCCTTAGTAGTCTCATACACAATCTAATACGCTCTATACTTAACCCCCCGCATCACTTGGTATGTATAGTTATATACCTGTAATATGAGGATCGCTCGAGCCGGCGTGAAAGCTCCAGCTGTTACCGGACGCGTTGTTGTCGAACGTTACGAACGTCGCGGAGGCAGAGAATACTTGAATCCTCATGTGTTTCTGAGTTTTGATGGGAGGCTCAGGAATGAGCGCTGGAGGCAGAGGAACGAATGAAAAATCATTAGTTGTTGATGAAGGCTGCGGGGATAGGTCGCTCGGTATAAGAGAATCGTTCGGCGGTTCTACTGGGGAAGGGCCGGAACTCGTTGAGTCAGTAAAAGACGAAGTAGTATTCCCTTTAAATTGGTTTACTACCTGCGATGCGCCGTTGCAGGACGTAAAATTCGTAGCATCATCGCTGCTAGATGAATTGATCCTCAAGTGAGACTGCGCGATCTGTCTACCTGCCATCTTCGTTCTATAGAGAGTTGTTAGCTTTTAGTAGTTTTCCGTGGAAGCAGTTTTTCCGAGGTAATATGAAACGCTCTACACCAGAAGCCCTTTTATACCGCTAAACGTCCCCGCGCGTAACTGCAATAACAATTCTTTTCCTAAATGCCACGTTGTACGCGATTACGCACGCAAAGAACTAGAACACACAACGTTCTATAATTAGAGAGCATGCGTGATGTGCGTGTTGTGCCGAACGCGCAACGGGAATTTTTAGAACGGAAGAGGGTCAAGAAGTCTCTTATACGAACGGAAGTATGTTCATTCGTGTGACGGACGCCGGTAATCATAGCCCAATGAATTCTGCAGTTTCATGTTAAACATTGTGTTAGCCAAAAGGGCAGTGTGAATAGTATTCTATTATATACACCATACAATGTCATCTCCGACTATTATATACAAGGCCTTCCCGCCCAATATTATGTCTTAGTAAACACCTGCATCATTGTATGACATTACATTATTCCCTCACAAGCTGGCAAGCACAAGAAGTGAGCTAACTCTGACCTGGAGGCAGCCCATCCCCAACAACTGTCTGCTGCGCAAAATAGTGGCAGGTCAGCACGGAAACAGTTTGCAATTCAAATATATAGCTTTACAGTCAGAACAGTAATGAAAATAGAATTAATTCAATCTCGTAAACTATGAAAAACGTTATATACACAGTCATCTATTTTTTAGTCAATACTCTGTCCTTCCATTTCAATATCAAAATTGCTAACAGGGCGTCCAATACGGAATACGTACTCAGGTGTAGTGGTTGCTTTGGACTCAATGTGATATCGTTCATCAGAGGATGGTACAAGATAAAATGTTGTGGGCATATTAGTGGTCTTATAGCTGAATGCTGTCAATCCTGAACTGTCCTCTCTAGTGAAGTAAGTGTGTAATATAACATCATTAACATCTTCCTGTAATAAACAATAGCATCAGGATCTTATGCTCCATAAACAATTTAAGAGACTCATACAAGCTAGTTTTAAGATATATAGTCTCGCTGGCCATAATTTCATTTATGTGCATAATTTATATTTGTGTATATAGGTGGGAAGCAGTGTGCACTGAAAAATTTTTTTCTTGTCCTACATTCTTCTTGCGCACACCCCGACTATTCCTGTTAAAATAAGTATGGCCTAGTGATATTAGCTTAACTGTACGCCAGCCAAGCAAAAAGTATATAGATTGCAAGTTTTGAGTGTCTAATATCATTATTTCAGCCAGCTATAATGTAGCCACTGATATATATAGCTGTAATAGGAATGCTCTGATAATAGGAACTTCATACTATAATGTACCTACAACTTACTACAGAGACTACTCTAGCTATAAATACAGTCCCAGAGTGTCCTTATGTTCAATAATTTTCACTATGAAACCTTGATTGCGGTGATTTGACTTATCGTACGAAAAACAGGGAACTGCTCAGGAACTCCAGCAGGGTCCTCTCTTATAGAGAGTATTGGGTTTGGATGACCTGGTAGTGCTACAGCCATTATTTGGTATTCAGGTCCTTTAGTTCCAACTCTTTGCAAATTGAAGATTTCTGAGGAGAAGAGAGGCTTCATTTGATGCTATGAATAGTACTATGTGTATTATTACGAATAGTTGTTGGAATATATTATAATTATAGTGGAATCTCTCTATAATTCACAACTTTGAGCTAGGAATATAGTCTGTTATAGCAGGATGTCCATTTTGGAGGTATTACCAATTCAGTAGTACAAATAATTGTCTGTTATATCAAGGCGTCTAAGGGGTGTCCATTAAGTGGGGTTCTACTGCATAATATAGTTTCACAAATGGTTCTAAATTTGCAAAATTAGAGTCCCACAAAATCACAGTTAGTTAGCACTTCAGTGAAATGAATTTCTTTAGCTATAAATGGACTACAAACAGCAACCATTATCAATACTCCATCTGGCTATGTTTACAGAACCAAAAATTCCCTCATAGAGCCCACTTTACTATAGACCGTAGTATTTCACTTTTCCAGATATGGAATACATATATACCTGTAATGTGTGGTTTGTTTCCACCGATGTGATATTTCCATGTGTTGCCGCTTGTGTTGTCGTCCATTGTAAACATCAACCGCGATGCTTGCCGAGGTCGAACCATAATTGGTCTATAAAGCACGTTGTCGGCGTCTTCCTATATATTATGTATATTTTAGGAAGACGCCACGCCAGACGCCATATTTTATTTAACATTAGAATGGCCTAAACGCTATAAGGTCGTAGTGAAGGTGTATCATCAGCTAAAGTGTTTAAATATTACCAAATACATAGCTAGCTACAAGTATAGTCAGCTATAAAGAGCCATGAAGACAAGCTAGCTTTTCATAGCTATTCTTAAGTTAGCCAGCTGTCTACTAAAGTAATGAAATACTGTTATGTTGTTATGCCTTGAACTCACCTGCTCAAACTGTTCGCTACCCACGAACGGAAATTTAGACTCCATTATCTGCACAGGCAGAGCTATCGCGATCTCCCTAGAATCGTGAACAGAGCATGCGCATAAAACGGGTGACGCCGCCGCGTCTAACACGAAAAAATTGCGTAATCTTACGTGTTTTCACGACTCAAAAGAATAATAATAATAATAATTATTGAAACACACACATTCACATAGTAACAAACATGAACAAAGCAAACAAGGAGGAAGTGTGCTAGAAATCTCCCACAGGTTCGTATTGAGACTGAGCCTCTCTGCGACGTCTCCGTACGTAGGCTATGACGTACGCCACAAATATCAATATGAGGAGGAGGGCCAAGACCCCACCCACTGCCACGGGGACAATTATCTCTTGCAACTGAATGTAGTCCTCTAGACAGAGCCTCTCTGTAGATAAGAGAAGAGAAGGGAGTGGGGAGGAAGGAGAAGGCTTAACATACAGTGGAACCTCATTAAAGTGAACACTGTTAGTACAAAATACCCCTTTAATATGAACTAACTCTAAAATCTCTTCTATAAGCATACACTATACTATAGCTACTCTTTAAATGAAACTCCTGTTTGTGTGAACATTTTCATTCGGTCACCTGGAGTTCACTTTAATGAGGTTCCACTGTAGATCTAGTAACAATGTTTCAAAATGGTCAAAAACTGAAAGAATCTATGCTAAATACCAACAGTTTGACCAGATAAGATCCAGCATAAAACCAGTTACCACACTGTTCAAGAGTAGACCTAACCAACCCAATTCTTCTAAAAGCCAACATCACGTATTGCTAGCAAACAGTCATTGATATTTCCGCAGACACTACTTTTGAGAATATTATGTAATACATGTAGAGCACTCGGCCCGGAATGCTGGGTGTCATGGGTTCGAGTCCCATCCAGGGCAGTTCTTTTCTTTGAAAAAAGTTGTTCTGGATGTAGTTGATTTGTTTGTTGTGCACTTGCCTTTCTTTGATGTTTCCTCACCAAGCTAATCATGTTACATACATCTACAACTGTCGCACGTGGCAAAGTTAAACAATGAATTTTGCCTTTTAAGCTGACAGACGCTGTTCAGAACCAAAAGATGGTAAACTTACTACTGGCACTAGATGGGTCTCCAATATATATGACTGATTTCTTCATGTGAACTGAGGAGTTACAAGTTTTGTTATTCTTCATACAATAGATGAACTCTGGCTGACACTCTTGTCCACACACACTCTCGTTGTAACCTCCAAATTCATAAGTCTTGCAGTTTTTGCAATAAAAGTATTCGCTGGTGGTGAAAGTTCTTGAAAAGAGATCAGAAGTGTTAGTACTGAAGCTCTGTAATCCATTATCTGTGATTCGAAACACAATTATGTAAATAGCCCTGTTTACACGGACAAAATTAAACCAGTTTGTAAACTGGTTCACCATACACGTATTTTTTCAAGTAAATTTCCAAAACTGGTTTAGTATTAGAAGTGGTTTACAAACCGGTTTATACTGTTTATACCTAAACCGGTTTAAGTTACATACGCAGAACCGTCCGAAATGAAAGTTTACTATGTACTATAGTATGATTGTACACAATACGTTAAACTTCACATCCTGAGAAGAAGGAAAGACCAGCTAATGAATATAAATCCGGCTAGGCACAGACGAAATAGTGAAAGTGTTTCTTCTGTGACTTATTTGTACACTGCCTGTATGTAAGAACATTCTATGAGGTGCAGAGATTGGCCCTGTCCCAAAGGCATACTGTATGTAGCAGAGCATTCCATGAGTTCATTTAAGAGGTCAGAGATTAGCCCTGTCCCACAGAAACTTCCTTTTTACTGGAGGCCTTAGGATGAGGCTAGCTATAATTTTGTTCCATAATATTGCTCAATATGTGGGTATGTTATAGTGTGTTAGTGTGTACAATATAACATGGCATGTTCTAATGCAACACACAAGCAGATAATATCTGCAGAATAGCATGTTGAACACTAACACTATATTGTATCATAGATGATCTTAGCATGTCATATATGAACCTACATACATGCGTGGACATAGATCTAAGCAAAGTAATAATAGCGTGAGTCAAACATAATATGAACAAACATCAACCAGGGGCAGGCTAGCAATAAAAGGTTTACTAACACCACAATTACAATACAATATTTTATTTCAATTCATTTACACACACATATGTAATAAGTAAAATGGCATACATATTGATCCGTTGAAGATATCAGATGAGAGGTTGAATACAAGTGATAGCTCTTTCAGTTCCCATGTTTTATCCTAGAGGACATATATGTATAATATAGCATTATATTTACTGCAAGGTGAAAGTCTTTCAGTTGCTAGGCCAACCATAGCTAGTCACCAGCTATATAGCCATCCAGCTTGACATAAAGATAGCCATAGCAAACCAATGTAGATAGCCATACAGCTAGAGCTATGTACATAGCCACCTACTAGCTAGCCATGCAGATAGTTATACAATAGTGGACTTATAAGATGGCAATAATGTCACATGCATTATATAAAAACTGTTCTATATGTATGTATGTGTGCCATTCTGCATACAGGACCACATATGTATGCATGTCTAGTAAACTGTCCAACACTTGATAACTGTACAATAGTTTGCTAGCTGTATAATGCAGCGCCAACAGAAGATGGCCTGAGGGTGACCTGATTAGACAGGTTTCACTGTACTTATTCAAGGCCAGAAGGTCATACATTTGCTGTAGTACTTCAAACTCACCTTAGAGAAAGTCATTCTAAGAGAGTTATTGAGCCATGATATTAATAGATAAGGTTCATTGCCTCCACAATCACCAGTAACACTGGTTACAGTATTATTAGGTAGAGTCATACGAACTGGAGATGGCTATAGTAGACGTAAGATATAAAACAAATTAAAATATCAGTATATAGTAAAGCAAAGTGCTAACAAAGAAATTAACACTATTACAGTCGGTTCTTATCAAAAACACAGTACATATATACCATAGTGTGCATTTAACACTAGTAGGACTTTAATGAATGCAATTCTCCCTAGTAATTCTCCCTAGCAATACTAACTAGCAATACTAACATAAGAAATAAAGGGGGTGATTTAGTATGATGTAAGGCCTAAAATTAGAATACATTACTAAACATAGAACAAAATGACAGGAGGTTGCACACAATCTACACTCCAAAGCATTATAAGCACATGCACTTAATACTCATCTAGCATGAACAGTAGCTATGTGTAATACATCTTAGCGAGTTGCAAAGTTTAGAGGTCTAGAGTTGCCTAGGACTGTCCTGAGGTCCTCCATATAGTACACTTTATCTATACCCTGTTGTATCCTTCGAGGTACATATTATGTTCTAGAGGGTCTAGTACTATCAGGGGACAGTCCTAGGCAATGTTAGACATATACATATTGGGTTTAATACAGTGGAACCTCGTTAAAGTGAACACTATTAATATGAAATACCCTTTTAGTATGAACTAACTCTAAAGTCCCTTCTTTAAGCATACACTATACTACATATATACTCTTTAAATGAAACTCCTGTTTGTGTGAACATTTTAAGCTGGTCCACTGGAGTTCACCTTAACGAGGTTCCACTGTAGAGCATTATGTTAATATCAAGGTGTAGATGAGTGTTCATTAAGAGGGGTACACTGGGAGTGTCCGTTAAGTGGCCCACACTGTATACACTAATACATACATACATCATCGCCAAAAACAATTTCCTGGTCGTAGAAAATGTCGAATGACATTTCAAACGAGGCGTAGAGACATACTGCGTCACTATCCATCAGCTGGTAGACATATTGTCTGTTTGTTATCCTGGGGTCACCACAATATACTGTACGAGAGGAAGTTAAAAAAATATTAATTAATCTCAATAGCTAAGACTATAACTATTTGTAGTTTCCAGAAAGTATAATATCGCAATCTGATTGGACCCCTAGTAGAGTCCTCGCTGTGCTTGGAACGCTACAGCTCGGGACCCCGCGGCTAGATAAATTCGCGTAGTTTCCTCGACTTCCGCATCTAACTATTATGTATCTACATACGTCCATATAACAGTCCATTGAGAATGCATAGTAGTGATATGCATAATCCTAGCGAGCTGCAAGTTTAGTAGCAGGTCTTACTTATATGGCACAGTTACGACGCGAAATGCCTCACGCACTGGCAGAACACAAGCTACTGATTTCCAGAATTGCTAACTCAGCGAATTGAACGGGTAGAGTGTGAGTGTAATACATTAGCGAACAGAGAGAATGACATGATCAAGATCATTTGCAACAACCTCCTCTGACTGACCATCAAGGTATGTATGTACATTTAAAGGTGTATTATAGATAGTGGTGCATATATTTCTTACCTGATTGCTTGCTAAAAGCTCTACAGCCAACTAACACTAGGCTGCACAAATGTGGCTAATTGCACACTAACTGAATAGATAAGTAGACTGTTTGTCACCTCATAGCTATATATATACAACATACTTCCATACACTGTACGAATTGTGTGCGTGAATCACTGCTTAGTACGTACTTGCACGATGGCGATGCCAACAAAAAATCATCTTAGGCTAATAAAACTCATGGAAATGAATCACTGTGGTAAAGAGAGGCAAATAACAAATACTAACAACACGGTGACCTCCTAACGCCACAATTATACTATACGTGTCTGATCGTATATTATAGAGACTGGATTAGTACGTAGCTAACTAGCTTCTAGCCTACTCTATCTAGCCGTCGTATAGACTGTAGAGATACTAGCTAATATTACAGAGATAAACAGACCAGTTGAGAAGGTTAGAAGCGATACAGCGACGACCAACGCCAACAGGAACCTCTGCTTACTCATCCCTCTACCTCAGATAAACAAGTGAATCGAAGGGCCAGGGGGATAGAAGACAGAGAGAGACGAGAGTTTTGCTAGAGAAAGAGAGGCGGTTCGCTATAGTCACATGAGTGCGCAAAGTATATCACGTGATAATCACGCTAATTTAACGCACGCGCTAAATTGAAGACTCTACGTAACGCATGCATTAGACTAAACACATGTAGGTTGGTTTTTTGTCTGACTGATACCCTGCTAGGCAAAGACTCTCAGTGGTTTCAAGAACATTCTGGACGCCATCATTTCTAGCTAATACTGTACCGCGAAGTAAAGAAATTAAGCAAGATTCATCTGGCTCGTGCGACCGACGACATGACTCTAAATAACGAGCAGCTTCGAGTGAGTTATCACACCAACCGTCCTTATTCCACATATATTTTATCTGTGACTGGTCTCTCTGTGTGCAGTTGGGAATTATAGAGAAGTTAAAGGAGTGCAATGCATACATAGGTAAGCAGAGATGTTGGTAACATTGAGAAAAAATAAATTTTTCTCTGTCTCTCCCTCTCTCTGAAGACAATGAGTTACCTGACTATATTATGGTGATGCTGGTCAACAAAAAGACGTTCAATCAGATCAGTAACGATCTACAGCTATTTCTCGGAGACCACACCCCTGGGTTTATTGAATGGTTACAACAGGCAGTGGCTGGAGGCGGTACTGCACCTAAAAAGACTAAACCTACTACAACAGGTGTTTACAGTCACACACACACATACAACAATCAGTATACTCTTTGTAGATCCAAATCTCATGCTATACTGTATGTACGTATGTAATCACACTAATAATTCATGTTATGCTACAGAAGTCACTACAAAGATTATTGCCGATGACAAAGAAACTGATAAATCTGTTGATAGCTCCCCGGATGATTCCTCCAGCAAGAAGACCATCGGCAGTGGATTGAAAAGAAAAAAGAGTGAGGATGAATTGGAGCTTCATCCTGCGCTGGACTGGGAGGAGGAGAGAGAGGGAGGGAGGAGAGGGGAAGGAGGGAGTAGCAGAGGACGACCCTCCCATGATAGACAGAGAGAGGAGAGGTCTTCATCTCGGAGAAGTGGTGTGAAACTGAGTCGGGGTGTGAGTAATCGAGGAGGAGAAAGAGGAGGAGGAGGAGGAGGAGGAGGAGGAGGAGGAGGAGGAGGAGG
>JAODVQ020528193.1:0-23815 GCA_025400075.2 Phenganax stokvisi
TGTGTGTGTGTGTGTGTGTGTGTGTGTGTGTGTGTGTGTGTGTGTGTGTGTACATGTCCGCCACTCTGAAGAAGTGTTTATGAGAAATCAGATCGTACAAATTGGAGCAATTAAGTGAGGTCCAGGGAATTTGTTCCCACTAAGAGCCCATCCAAGCCCCATCATTCCTGTGATATAACACCCCATGGGAATGATATATACAGTGAAACCCCGCTTAATAGGATACCCCTATATCGAGGTGGACACCTCGATATAACAGACAAATTTCTGTGTCCCAACTTACTATACAGATCAGTACATCTTAACCCCACACCCCTCTATCTATGGGATATACAGTGAAAAGATGTAATTTTGTTCCACCTGTACTGCATATGTAATTACTAAATTCAATTTTATTTGTATGTACTCAACAGTAGTATTCTCTCTCACTAAACGGTGATGTTGTACGGATATGCCCACACTGGAACATCCGCTTAGATTTTAACCACCGCTAAACTGACTTCACCACTTCTCTAGTGTATGTACAGTGGAACCTCTCTATAATGGACAACTGGGGCCAGAATATTTGTCTGTTATAGCGAGGTGTCCATTCTGGAGGGTTTACAAATGTATTGATCAGTAGTAAGTTGGAACACAGAAATTTGTCTGTTATATCGAGGTGTCCACTATAGAGGGGTGTTCATTTAAGCAGGGTTCTACTGTATGCACAACGAGGTGTCTTAACATTCACCTTCAAAATGTTCTGCAGGGTCTAGTATTAGCAGTGTATCTATGTATAGCTAGGAAAAGTGCGTGGCAGTCCTGGACTTGAAGAACACTGTTACAATATATACTCTGCATGTATGTATGATTGTAGGTCAGATTATAGTGAGAGTTCCGAGGCAGTCTCCCATGGTCGTGGGAGCGATGGTCAATATCGGCGTGAGGGGTTCCCAGTCCCGGCGGGACAAGTTAGCCAGCCACACAACCGAGACACCTGGTCGTACGAGTTGCTGCCAAGCTGCCTCTACCACCGTGTGAGCGTGCAAATGTGTGTGCCTGCCTGTGTGTTGTGATTCTGGCCAGTCGTAGCTGGACCCGGGATAGGGCAGGGCTGGGGAGAGTCTGCGAGATAAGGTGGCTCAACTTCTCCCCTCCCCTGCCAAACCAGACTAATAGTGCCTACACAACTACACTGATGACCCCATTAGTATAAGTATGCATGTTCATCCCATATACTTAATCAGGAATGAGATTGAGTGAATCCCTCTCGTTCGCTCTCGCTCTCTCACTCACTCACTACAGTGGAACCTCTCTATAATGGACAACTTGGCACCCAGGATATTTGTCGGTTATAGCAAGTCCGTTCTGGAGGGGTTAAGATGTACTGATCTGTAGTACGTTGGGACACAGAAATTTGTCCGTTATAAGCTAAAAACCACTATCACATCGAAGAACCTAATACATTTTTATGACCACATCAAAGGAAAATTAGCCAGGATAGGAGTGGGAGAGCACCTTGGTACCCCGCTTTGGGGGAAACACTGATGACTTAGTAAATCGTGTGACACACATTCACTGACAAAGCCACACGCAAAGTCACACGCAAAGTAGCGCCAAAACGGTAGCATGAGTCAAAAAGTCGCGCCATATTTATGGCCAGTGACAGAGACGTCCCCTAGTCTCCAATGACAGGATAGAGAGGGAGAGAAGTCCACTAGTCTAAACTTTCAGAGTATTGTTGAGCTACCTCCTCTAGTCTATATTGTCAACATGGAGAGAATAAGAAAGAGAGAGACATCCTTCAGTCTAAGCCGTCAGAAGTATTGTTAGACCTTTGAGGGAGACCTCCTCTAGTCTACATTGTGAAAGCATTGTTCAAATAGAATGACAGAGTGAGAGACAGCTTCTAGTCTACGTTGTCACCTAGCGACACAAACTTTCAAAAGTGATTGCCAAGGCTGACAGATGTGCCGTGAAAAAACCAACTATTTTGCTTCACCTTTCACCTTTACACCTTGCTAGACTAAATCTTCCCACCGCAGTTAATTCCCTTAAAATCTAGTTTTATTTTTTTCAGAGTAGCCTGTCGTACATATGTATATTATGGTCGCTCTTAAACAAAGTGTAGCAGTAGATTATAAAGGCTATATGTAACAAAATTGCATTCTTTCACTGCATCCCATCGTTTTTGATTGGTTTGTTCTATCTTTAGTAACAATTCTAAATTTAGTCCTTATGTGCTACACTTCCTTTAAATAATGCCGTTATAAACTGTTTCTCTGCTGTGTACACATAATACGTGTATGTAGGGTTGCATTTTAGGGGGTGCAGGGGGCATTTGCCTACCCTGCGCCCCCCTTAGTTGCCTGTCGCCCCCCTAATTTTCAGTGTGTTTGGTATTATTGGAAACCAAACCATTTTTGAGTACTCCCTCCCGCCTCCTGCCTCCCTAAAATAAACACATATCAATTTCGACCACCAAAATTCAATTTTCTAGTTGCAACCATGTTGTATGTATATACAGTGGAACCTCTCTGTAATGAACAAATTGGGGCCAGGATATTTGTCTGTTATAGCAGGGTGTCCATTCTGGAGGGGTTACAAATGTATTGATCAGTAATAAGTTGAGACAGAAGTTTGTCCGTTATATCGAGGTGTCTACTATAGAGAGGTGTCCATTAAGCGTGGTTCCAGTGTATATGGCTTAACAAACTAAGAATTTCGGCCACTACACTGAGCTCAGTAAGTACTCATTACTGATATTGTTGTTCAATTTCCCCTTTCAATCGTTTGTGGCCTGTTTAGTGGAGGGGTTGCTTCCTGTTACAGTTACATTATTACATTTTTGTACTCAATGAAACTCATTCTATCAGTATCCTCCCGTCTCCTGGGTAACACCTCAGGTCTCCATGGTGACCATTACGTTTCCACAGCAACTGGTAGGTCGGGCTATTTTGCATATTATTTTGGTGTTAGTTGGTAGAGTTTAGAGGCTATGTTTAGATCCAAATGAGATGACAGGATAGAGACATTGTTAACCCTCCGCAGAATTTTCAAGGGCAGCATGGTCTAATTTAACTAACCAGTAGAGAACTATGGAAAAAATGTAATTTTGTTCCACCTGTACTGTATGTGTAATTACTAAATTTAATTTTATTTGTATGTACTCAACCACTCTATCTCACTAAACGGTGATGTTGTATGGTTATGCCTACACTGGTCGGCTGTTGTAAGTTTGAACATCCGCTTAAGATTTTAACCACTGCTAAACTGACTTCACCACTTCTCTAGTGTATGTACAGTGGAACATCTCTATACTGGACAACTTAGGGCCAGGATATTTGACTGTTATTGCAGGGTGTCCATTTTGGAGGGGTTACAAATGTATTGATCAGTAGTGAGTTGAGATGCAGAAATTTGTCTGTTATATCAAGGTGTCCACTATAGAGGGGTGTCCATTTAAGCGGGGTTCTACTATATGCACAACGAAATGTCTTAACATTCACCTTCAAAATGTTATGCAGGGTGTAGTAATAGCAGTGAACCTATGTATGTATAGCTAGGAAAAGTGCATGGCAATCCTGGACTTGAAGAACACTGTTACAATATATACTCTGCGTGTATGTCAGATTGTAGGTCAGATTATAGTGAGAGTTCCAAGGCAGTCTCCCATGGTCATGGGAGCCAGGGTTAATATCGGCATGAGGGGTCCCCGGCCTCGGCGGGACAAGTTAGCCAGCCACACAACCGAGACACCTGGTCGTACGAGTTGCTGCCAATAAGGTGTGCTGATAGGCTCAGTGGGCCCAGTAGGCACAAGTAACAGGAGTCCCAACCGAGTAGGGTATGAGAACAGGGAGAGAAGAAGGGGGAAGTAATCCAGGACGTGGAATCATACAAAACACGAGAGGAAGTCTAGTACCTCAGTTCGTGGGAACTGTTATTGTTCTAGTCATTATCCTCAGACCTAATCAAATTACTACCACAACTTCCTGCTACTGGTGGGGGGACATACCTCCTCCAGTGGAGAATTAGACATGAGAGGAAGTTGAGGTAAAAAGGACCATTTGTGGCCAGACAGGAACTAATTTATGCATCTCAGACATGTACATATGTAGTAGAACGTGAATCTTTTTCGTGAATGATTTCTGAGAATCTCAGTATGACCAGAGCGGTGTTATTCCTACTACCATGCACTTTTCCTATTAGACACAGTGTACTATCTCACAAGGAGCCTACCACAGAGTATACTATGAACAGTGTCTTCCATTATGGGGTAACTGGCAGGAATTTGAAATTATAAAAAAGTCTTCTCTTGCCATTTTTATATGTATATACATATAGTGAAACCTGAGCTAGTGGTCACCTGAGTAATGTGGTCACCTCCGTATTCTGGTCACAAACTGAAGTCCCAACAGCTAGCTGTACCATAGCTTGCTAACTGTATAATACAGCCACCTTTCTAATCAGGCCAACTGAAGCTGGCTTGAGGGTGACCGGATTAGACAGATTTCACTGTATGTATATCAGCGAAAAAGTGAATTGAAGTGAACAACTACGTAGGTACAGTACATGTAGCAGGAGTGTATTCAATGGCGATGTTACACAAAATCCTCAAAACTTCCTACGCTGGTCGTCCACAGTCAGCTTCAACAACCACTCGAGATTTTTAGCCACCACCAAACTGATGTCTCTAGCGATGAATCAAATTTGCAGAGAAATATCAATGCAAGGCAAGTGCATACAACAAACAAAGCAATACCGCCCAGGTCAGCTCTTTTTAAAGAAAAGAACTGCCCTGGATGGGCATAATGTTATAGCCTCTCTAAACTAGAAATTTAAATCTACTTTAAGGCAGAATATATCATATGCAAGCAAAGCAAGGCAAATGCACAAAGAACAAATCAACACCATCCAGGACAGCTTAATTTTCCAAAGGAAAAATCAGCTGCTCGGTCTGGATGGGAATGACACCAAAGACACTACACAGACCAGGGTGAGTGCTCTAACGCTGAGCTACATATTGCCAGAACTGTTGTGGCAAGGCTTGAGTCAATAACACACTGTATAAAGGGGCGAACTTGAAAAAGTGCAAATAGCCGCCTGCTACATGGTTCATACTACATTACTTAGTAACACTTCTATAGCAGTAAATAAAGGCTATTTTTAGTAAAAGTGGAACGAAATTGCATTCTTTCACTGTATCCCATTGTTCTTGATTGGTTTGTTCTATCTTCAGTAACTTTTCTAAATTTAGCACTTATATACTGCTACTAAGCGCAGTTAATACACTGCTACACTCAATTTTAACCCTAGTGTATACATAAAACTAGTCCATATGAGAGTATATTGTACCTTCTAGGTAAATACATACCCATTACATATGTACGTTGAATTGTGTTTTGAATAATGCATTTGCCTTGTGTTCATGTTTCTACACCAATTTCATTGTGCATAATACATTACAAAGAACTGTGTTACATGAACCATGCAACATGTGATTACAATACAGTGAAACCTGTCTAATCCGGTCACCCTTCAGTTGGCCTGATTAGACAGCATTATACAGTATACAAGCTATTGTACAGCTAGCTGTCAGGACTTCAGTTTGTGACTGGAATACAGAGGTGACCACATTACTCAGGTGACCACTAGCTCAGGTTTCACTGTACACAGTGGGTCCCGATTATTGTCATACTCACGGAAAGAGACAATTTATGACATTAAGTGGGATATGACATTATCCAATGTATGGGCTATAAGGGGCAGCAGTAATAGAACATGACATTAAGTGGGTAAAACCCAAAAATTGGTCAAATCTTGCATTCTATAAGGCCAATTATGACGATAGTCAGGATAAAGTACTGTAATAAAAGGGTCAAAATGTATGGTATAGTACAGGAAATGGTTTTGGATTGCCACAATAAACGGGATATTCAACAAAAAGGTATGATAGTATATTGAGTGGGATCCACTGTAATCTTCCTACACACAAATTCTCAGAGATTAAATGATGGGAATAATTAGTGAATTCTTTTGAAACAGTCCCACTAACGAGAAACAGAGAAAATAACACATTATGACAATATATAGTAGATATATAGAATTTTTAACTTCATTACGCTCACTGTACATATGTGGTGACAACTCGCAAACAATTTAGGTTGTTGCGTATTTAAAATAAACGCCGGCGATGCAAGTACAGCCTCCTGTAGTGGACACCTCGATATAATGGACAAAATGTCTGTGTCCCAACTTACTACTGATCAATACATTCCTAAATACTCCAGAACGGACACTCTGCTCTAACAGACAATATTCCCGGCCCCTGTCCATTGTAGAGAGGTTCCACTGCTATAAGAGACAATATTCCCGGCCCCAATTTGTCCATTATAGAGAGGTTCCACTGTACACCATCACAGGGGCACACCAGTAGGTAGGGCACGAATCCCAACAATACAACACTTCACATCCACAACAAGACAAAAAGGGACAAAGGGTGACGGAAACTATACATGACTAGAGTGATTCTTCGTGTTCTTTGTCCATGAAGCATGCTTACATTGTTAAACTGTTTCTCCATTAAGAGGTGTTTGTATATGAGTCTTCCGCTAAGAGAATTACCAGGTAAACACCTCTAAAACACAAACAGGGGTTCTTCTATACAATTCACCAAAATACCAAAAGCTAAACTTTTTTCAAATAACTTTTTTCAAATCTGTCTAGTGATTTTGGTTATATTTGACGACTTTTAATGTGGTTTCTGGTCCTGCACTTTCGATATACTAAGTTAACAAAGGAACCCCTTAGTAAGTTAATATCCACTTGAGAAATTTAAAAAAAATAACCAGGCTCCTATATTCGCAAATGTTGGCTGATAAATACAGGAACCTCGTAATGATTTAAAGGAAGTGTAGCAGTATAATATAAGGGTTTTAAAATTTAGAAAAGTTACTAAAGATATAACAAACCCAGAATAAATACATGCAATGGAAGTTTCGCTTGACCTCTCACCAAGGGACAACCTCTTCCGGACAAACTACAGTGAAACCTGAGCTAGTGGTCACCTGAGTAATGGGGTCACCTCCGTATTCAGGTCACAAACTGAAGTCCCAACAGCTAGCTATACAATAGCTTGCTAACTGTATAATGCAGCCACCTGTCTAATCAGACTAACTGAAGCTGGTCTGAGGGTGACCGGATTAGACAGGTTTCACTGTACACACATTCACCGATGCGTCCACTATACGGAGGTACTTTTTCGCATCAGCTCACCGCTGTGTCCACTGTACAGAGGTCCTTTTTCGCATCAGTTCTCTCTGCACCTGTGCCCTGCCCCATAGATTTGTGGTATGGCAGACAGCCACTTGTTAATGCTAGACTAATTCGGTCTAATCCCATTTCTACTAATACAATTACCATATAATTGTGTACAGCGAACCTACCATACAATATTTAGTAATTATTGCACTTAGAAAACAATACCGTGTACACATAGTACGTAGAAAATGCAATAAGTATGTATTATAGTTCTACTCGTCCTCTCCCTCTATCTCTATATCACATACGCAACACCTGCTGCTGTAACAGGTTATCAGGAGTGCATTATGGCGTATTATAGTATCGTGCCAGACCACCCGACGTCCGTGGATACCGTAAAGTTATTATAGGCTGGGTAACCAATATATGTACATATGTACTATATACATAATATCACAGATAATGGATCAGTACTACATATAGATGTACAGAGATGTGTCCGTGCCGGTCGGCAGAGTCGGATCAACCACCACCTGAGATTTTTAGCCACCAAATAACAGACTGCACCACATCACTAGTATTGTATATACATCGTTTTTGTGTTAACATGAAAAATCTGTGTTTACTTGCAAGCTATATATATAAGAATACTAACGTCACAAAATATATCAGTATGCATTTTATGAGCTCCTAATTATTTACGCCATACATATGGAGTCGGTATACAGCGGAACCCTGCTTAATGGACACCCCTCTATAGTGGACACCTTGATATAACAGACAAATTTCTGTGTCCCAACTTACTACTGATCAATACATTGTAACCCTTTGAGAGGTGTTCTTTATGGTATGAATAGTTTGCTGTGCACTTGTTTTGCTCCGATGTTTCTACACTATTTTAATTCATACATCAGCCTAACATAAACATGTAGAACCAGTCTGAAAAAATTGGTAATTATGTGTAGGCCAGAAAGTCTTATTAATCAATGCTTGTCAAGTAACGTCAGTTTCAAGGTCTATGGTTTTCCTAGGCCATGTGGACCCGGCAGCCAGTGTGCATGATAACTAAGAGAGTAGGAGGGAGAAAGAGAGAGAAAAAAGGTACGCCTGGGCTTCGTGGGCCCAGTAGGCACGGGTGACAGGACCTATCGTGAGGTATGTACAATGTAACTGCGGTGACCATTGCTCTATGGTGTGCCTGGGCTTCGTGGGCCCAGTAGACACAGATGACAGGACCTCCCACGAGTCGGGCTTGGAACATCCAAGTGGTATGTAACTGTGGTCACCATTGCACTATGGTGCATCTGGGCTTCATGGGCCCAGTAGACACAGGTGATGGGACCCCCAGAGAGAGTCCCCCCTCTCGCTCTGTTCAATAATTAGCCAACATTGAGGTGATAGCTACGTCACCAACCTGGGCTTCGTGGGCCCAGTAGGCAAGGTGACAGGATCCCTCCCCGCGAGTGAGAAAGAGTGTGTGGGTAAGAGACACACACACACATACACACAAAAAATCTCACTACAAAGACCTGTAACGGTAATCTATAAAGCCTAAGGCAGTCGCGTCAGCTATCCACTAACTACCACTACCATAGCAACCACACGTCTTACTTGGCCACAAACTAGAATATTCATAAGTCGAGTTGTCAAAATCTACGTAGTAGTAACACGTCGATCTCACTAAACCCAGTAGTAGGTATTGCCGCAGGGCAAATGAACGTGTGTGGGACAAAACACACGTGTAATAAATTGAACACAAATTATAATACCCTTTAACAAATAATTTTAAAATATCATCCAGGTGGCCCATTCATACCCCCTCCTCCTACTAAATTAGACCTCAGAGGCAAGTGTATTTATTACCTGAGATATCACATTATTACGTAAGAGCTAGTGTGACCAAATGCCTGTGAGCTATGCGAAGTAAAAAACTTGATTAGACGTCATTTATAGACAATAGGTGAGTTTCAGTTTACAGTGGAACCCCGTTTAATGGACACCCCTCTCATAGTGGACACCTCAATATAGCGGGTCCCAACTTACTATAGTAGAACCTCTGAACAAAGGACACTTTGATGCCAACAGTTTTGCCCCTACTAGGGAGGTTGTCTTTATCTCGGAGGTCAAACTTTACACGGTTCTATTGTAAAAGGGCAGAATGAGTGTCCCTTGTAGAGAGGTTGCACTTATCTTGGACCATCCTTTATCGGAGGTTCAACTGTACTGATCAATACATTCATTACCCCTCCAGAATGGACACCCTGCTATAATGGACTAATATCCTAGGCCCAAGTTATCCATTAGAGTGGTTTGCACAATGCTTACATTCTATTATATACAGCGACAATCGTCATTTCAGAATTGTGTCCATTCCTTTAATGTGCATCCAGTCCTAATATGCGCATCCATTCTGTTAATGTGCATCTAGTCCTATAACGCGCATCCATTCTGGTAATGTGCATCCAATCCTATAATGTGCATCCAGTCCTATAACGCGCATCCAGTCCTATAACACGCATCCAGTCCTATAATGTGCATCCAGTTCTATAATGTGTGTCCATTCCTTAAAATATGCATTAAGTCCCATAATGCATCCCGTCCCATATTATAATGAGCATACATTTCTGACATGTGCATCCAGTACAGAAATGTTAAAAATGTGCATCATTTTTTTAAATGCATATACATTGTAGTAGCTCCCATTGGAGATCACTCTGTTCATATAGTATACATATAGAATAGGCTTCATCCTTTTGAGCATCTGAGAACCTGTACCCCCCCCCCCCTCACCCCCCTAGGGTAAGAAGAAATTAATAGTTTGAACACAAAGACACGTGAATAGAGTGGTCGATTTACACCTCCTAGGACCCTCTCTGTAATACATCAGCAGTATCGTACACACCGATCTATTGTATTTTTAAACGTTAGCGCCGCTTCAGTGACGGAGGAAGGCTTTGTCCAACCTTGCAATGAGTGCTAGTGGACTGCTCCATATGTAGAACGACGCCCAGTAGTAGGCACGAACAGAGGGAACCCACGGGTAGACTGAACGTTATGGCCATTATGTGACGGTAGGGGACGTGGAGGAGGCGCCTTGACGACTGCGACATTTCGGTAGAACTCGACGAGTGTAACACGGGCAACATCTACTTACTTAGTACGTCTTCGCTTCGTATTATCTTTGCCCTAGGTGGTTGGGGGCAATAATTAGAAAGGCTTTTCCCGCGCAATAACCGCGTTTTCTCTCATTCCGCCCCCACACACACGATCGAATCGCAAGGCCACCGCCCCGCCGCCGCGGGGTGGGGGAGGCGTTTCTGCACGCTGGGGTCGCACGAGCATCGCAACAAAAATGCTGCCACCGCCGGGAGGATAAATGTGAAGTTCTTTTCGGTTATTTCAGGCCGGGAGAGGCTGGCAGAGTTGCATTTCACTGCCAGCATGAGAAGACTAGAATGACCGACGTCACAAAACAGTCGCTTCTTGTTGCATGCTCCCAGCTCCCGGCATCTGCTGCCGCACGAAGTAACGGTGTCGCGACGGCAATCTCGGCGTCTGCTCTGCACTACCTCAGCAATCACCGCGGTCACCACCACAGCACCAACGCAAACAATAACTGCAACTCGCATAATGTAAGTTGCTGCACTCGTCTTCGGTGATTTAGGCTTTTCTGCAGCGCGATGCACGCTAACTAGGTAGCTCACTACTGCTTTTGCGAGAGATGTAATTCAGTCAGATGCTTGCACTTTTTTCAGGGTGTTGGTGTGAATGAGACCATTGGAACAGAGAACAACACTACAGCAGCCAAGACGAGCGTAATCCTGAATCTACCGGCGAGTAAAGAACTGGACGTTAGAATGGAAACTGAAGAGGAAGAAGAAGAAGAGGAAGAGGAGGAAGAAGAAGAGGAGGAGGAGAAAGATGGGAGCTCTTTCCCAGCTGAACCTACCAGCATTCCTTCACTATCCACCTTCCCAAAGGATGAAGAAGGCCAGGACGAAGACAAAGTTACAAAGATGGACTTCACGAGCAGCAGACGTCACCATCATATGCATGATCTCCAGAGCAGAGCTCAATTTCCCATGTCTGGAGACCTACCAAGCATTGATCCCAGTCTTCCCTCACCCTCTCTGGGATTTGAGCTTCCCGAGGTGAGCAAACTAAGTGCTTTCTCCAATGCTGAAACTCTCCATTATTAATGCAATGCTTGTTGATGCTACTCCGAAGATTTAAAGAGACACATCATTGTGAATTGCAATCAGTGGGCGTTGGGTGTCTGATAGCTTTCTGCATTGTTTTTTGATGGTGTAGGGTTACTGGTCCAGACAGTAACCCATAGCCAGTCCACTGTGCCATACAGATAGGAACTTCAAGCTCTGTTTATATAGCTATACATATATACTCTATGCAGGGTTGCTCTGTTTTTCCTGACTCAGAATCTGTGCTAGCAATTTTCCAATGCACTCTTGTATATACACACCAGCAATTTTAAAACTATGGGGCCATCTGCATCCACAGTTTTAATGAGTATACAGTCAATAGATCCCTGCAGAGTATGGTTTATACTTGTACTGCCCCCCACACACTCTCTAATGTATGCATAGCTTAAGTGGTATTAAAAATAAAACTGGACAAAGTTTGCTTATCACTTTCACTTGTGATGATAGCCTACAGCGTGAATACTATTTGCCCGGCTATACCAGCAATATAGCATTAATATAGATAGGTATAAAGTTTAATAATCCTTTAGTCTAAGTTTGTTGACCATCATATAAACTGTTGTGGTAATGGGAATTTTTTCAAACCTACAATCGGGCAGTGCTGGAGGTATCACTCAAGCTATCAATCTAGTTTTGGCTGGCTATCACTCACAGGTGGTTATAGATCTGTGTACTAGAATAGCTGGACTATGAATATAGTGCAGTTAATGGTCTACACTTGGATAAGTACATTCACACTCTGACACTTATGCTCCTGCACTTGTATGGCTTTGCAAATTACACCCATTGCAAGGTACCCATGCGTATCAAATATGCACCGTATGTAGCTAAACGATGACAGCTATACATAGAATATTAATATTATGCTACATACCCAGCAGATAAAATTTCAGTGGTTATACCTTCGGACTCAAATTTGTGAGCCGATTATATAAGCATTATACATATGTGCAAAGAGTGTCAGTTTACGTGGTGTGACACTTCTGGGTTTGGGTACATGCTTGTTATCATTCACGTTGTCCTAAAGTAGTGTAACCCAATTCTGAAGGGATCAGTAACTCAATTTCCCACGATCATTTAGTGTAATTTCTTGTTGGGATTTGGCGCTCTGTGCCTTTGGTGACGGCGGAGACATCTCACCAACCCGGCTTAAACACCTCTCCATCACGTTTACAAGATGCAAAGGACAGTTAACGTATATAGATCTGGAAAGAGAGATGTACTATGGAGTTGTGCACGGCTGACTGTAGCTCACTTCCTCGCTCTGTTCAATGCTTATGACCTCTATGATGCACAGTCACCGTTGCACTAAGGTGTGCCTGGGCTTCGTGGGCCCAGTGGGCACGGGTGATGGGAACCCCTGACAATTCGGGCATGAGAACAGAGAGTAAGTGAGTGAGTGAGTGAGAATAGGCTCACCTGGTCACCCAGGTGTCCTGACCGTTTTGGTTGCTCCAGCTAGCAGGTCCAAGTCCAGACCAATCTCACCACAACTTCGAACCAAACAATGGTCAACTCTCCAGTCTCTCATGCCCTTCCCACCATTCCACCGACCTCTAGTGGTCCAAGTAGTGTGGTCCAGAGGGTGGCTACGGGGAAGGACTCAGACTTGAATAGAGAGTTAGACTAATTGGGTAATTAACACAAAGAGGGCCGCCCTAGAATCTTGTTAGTAAGGTCGCAATTGTGTTGGTGGTAGGATTTGGGCGAGTGGAACACCTGTCTTCTCGGCTCGAGGAAGAATTGGGTAGGGTTTGTGTGGTTGTCAAAGCTGGCTCTCTGTAGCTGTCCTCTGTCCTTCTTCCCACTGGACTTGAAGCCAACGTGTATGTAGTGCTGAAGAGGAACACCCTGCTGGTGTTGCCCAGGTAAAGGCAGTATAGCAGTATATAAGTGCTAAATTTAGAAGTGTTACTAAAGATAGAGCAAACCAATCAAGAATAATGGGATACAGTGAAAGAATGCACTTTCGTTCCACTTGTACTATATTTAGCCCTTATATACTGCTGCACTTCCTTTAATGGCTCCCTTTATGACCCACCGACTACACCGCTTTATTTGAAGGTGATTGACATGGAGTTGGACAACGCTTGAAAACCCTTTAATTTCTAATAAGATTTCCAAATGAAAATAATATTCCAATTTCACTATATGCATGTTTAATACGTTTAACCATTACAGTTCTTTAAACATGTAAGTGGATTATCACGTTTTCTGGTCCTATACTGACTATGTATATAGTGTACATATTCTCCTTGGCAATGAGGATATATTGACCTAAATATTATTAATGTTGGTTGAATGATGTGAAGGAGTTAATAATTACAGGAAGTCAAAGGTAGTGTATATTATTGCAACGACTGAATTTAGAAATGTTGTTTAAAAAAGAACAAAACTTATCAAGAAACAATGTGATACAGAGATATTTTGTTCCACCTGTACTAATTATACATAGCCTTTATACAGTGAAACTTGTCTAATCTGGTCACCCTAAGCCAGCTTTAGTTGGCCTGATTAGACAAATGGCTGCATTATACAGTTACGTAGCAAGCTATCATACAGCTAGCTGTCAGGACTGCAGTTTATGACCTGAATATGGAAGTGACCACACTACTCAGGAATATAGTAGCACATAAGCACTTGCATAGGAATCTCTCTTCACAGGCATGGCCTCTGAAGAGAGATTCCTTACTCAGATGACCACTAGCGCAGGTTTCACTGTATACTGCTAATATATAATATATGTACATACACTTCCTTTAAAGTGGGTGGTAAAAACGATGCATAAAAGCTATAGAGATGATCATTTAGACAGCAAATGAGGCAATAGTGCAGAAAACACAGGTGTAGCATACTTAGTGAGGCACCTGTTTTTACTGAAGCGTGTTGTTATACAAAATGCACAAAGCGGTTAGACAACTGCTGCATGTGGGGGGCCTGGTTAAAACAACACTAACTTTGTAAAATACGCAGTGCGGGTATTCGCGTGAAGTTTATGAAAGGAATCTGCAGTATTGTCACGTTACTCTGCGTTATCTTTAAACACTGCATGTGGTATAGCTATACACATATGTCATGTAACCTCTTTACAGAGGACAAAAATTTTATGGAACCTCTCTACAGTGGACATCAATTTGTAAAAGGAATAATAGCAGTATAAAGGGGCGGAATGTTACTAAAGAGCAAACCAATCAAGAACAATAGGAAAGAGTGCAATTTTGTTCCACTTTACTATATTTAACATATATACATGTACACTGCTATATATACTTACTTTAATTTTTCTACAGTGGACATATCTATGTATAGTGGAACCTTTCTACAGTGAACACCTGTTACTATAGACAGCAGACATATTGTGAACGTGCTACAACACAGTAGAACCTCTCTACAATGGACACCTTGTAACTACTGCATTACAGTAGAACCTCCATATAACGGACACTGTATATTGCTGCAATACTATATCCTCAGCTATTATTATTATACATTAGCTCCCTTAGCAAAACCATGGTCACTCTCATGCCCTTGTGATCAAGTATATACTGTAATTATTCTAATACAACATAAGCAAAAAATAATTTCAGATATGACGTTATGTTAGATTAGATACATAAAAACTCAAGAAAGAGAATTTATTGCGTTAATTTGGATCATACATGATACACTTTTTCAGAAATATCTCGTGTGTAGCTATATACATATTGCTTGGTTTTTTCTCTCACTCACCTTCATGTAAGAAAGTTGGTTCAGCATTTGGCAAACCATTTGAACTGTTATAAACAAGCTGGACACTCAGCCGAGGTAACAAAAATATGCGGTCTGATGCAGTCCAGTCACGGGATGCAGGAAGCCTGAGCGTTATCGATCACCAATACTAGGGATCCCAAGGCATTTGATCCCAAGGAGCTTTGAGAGAGTTTGTTCATTGCTGTCTATGCTTGGATGCTGCAGGAGAGGAACGCTGGTAGCGCACAAGAGATATGATTCACCAGAAAAATATATATATTGAGTTCACTAGAAGAGTATATATACTACATGTATTTGATTAAAATACTTAATATGAGAGAGTTTCTATGTATAGTATAGTGGCCTAGCCCAAGACTTGAATGGTGCACATAATAGTACATTATTAGCAGGAACTCATTATTATATATCTACTAGGCTTTCCTATTTAATGTAAATTACTAATAATGTAGCACTTCTGAAATTATTAGTCGTGCGGTTTATTACTTCCCCTTCATGGGAAGCCAATCTCTCTCTATAGCAGTATTCTTCATCTTCCATTACTCCACTTAAACCATTAAGTAGAAGGTTACATCGTGTGCATGTACATAATACCGTATTGCAGGCATTTTTGTAGGCTGGTAATAATGTATGGTTTTTTGAGAGGCTAATCACAAATTGCTTATCCGTGAAAAACCGGTCAAAATGAATGCGATTTTAATGCAAACCATAAAACCATGAAATATATTTCAACAAAATAGATATATCATTAAAGGGAGTGTAGCAGTATATAGGGATTAAATTTAGAAATGTTACTAAAGATAGAGCAAAACCAACCAAGAACGATGGAAATAATGCAATTTCATTCCACTTGTACAAAATATAGCCTTTATATACTGCTACGCCTCTTTTAAGTGTATACCCACTTAGCTATACGGTAATGAATAATACAACACGTAGGGAACAGCAGTCCTAAAGCCATACATTTGAGGTTTCAAAACATCCCATCTCTACGGAATGGATATATGCCAGAGTGTTTTCCAAATCTGTAATATTTTGATTGATGAGCCCAAACTATTGACCTAGTTACCTAACCTAGCCCTGCCCAATCAAATTCAAGATTTGAACACACACTCTGCGGTTTTGTATCTCCCTTAAAATTGAGGACAAACTACTTAAGCCCAACATACACGGTATAACCTTGTTTCATGCATCAAGTCTCATGTAACTTTTATAAGTATTGGTATAATGCAATATTGTGTGGAATAGACATGCCTTCTATTCCACACAACATGTTACATGGCCCATCATACCAATACATAAAAAGTTGTATGAGACAAGTTGCATGCAACTATGTTTCGCCATGTGTGTTGGTTAAAAAGATGAGTGTCGTGTCATATCCAACTGCAGTCCTTTCAAAGGAGGTTCTATTCCACCTTATATAGAAAGAAAGAGAGAGAGAGAGAGACAGAGATGACAACTCTCTCACTCTGTTAAATTACTAGCCTCCATGAGGCATGGATGGAATACCAAATAAGTCCAAGCTGTTGACCTAGTGACCTGTCTCTACTAAAAACCAGTGGTCACCTTTGCACAAAGGTGGGCCTGGTCTTCGTGGGACCAGTAGGCACGGGTGACAGGACCCCCCGTGAGTCGGGCATGAGAACAGAGCTGGAGAAGGAGGAGGAGGAGGAGGAGATTACATGTATATAGCTCATATAGTTCTGTTTTGTCTTTGGTTGCCGGGAGCAACCACCCCCAGTTACCCCCACGTCTTAACCTCAACCAATTGCACCAGTGTACTAGTGAATACAAACCTATAGTACTACGTGCTACTCCGGCTCCACGCACCGTAGCCTAATTGGTTAATTGATTAATTACATCATGGACGGGCTGTAATTGGGTGACACTCACATAATTTTGGAAGAGTGACGTCCAACAGTGTATATATGCTAAAATAATGTGTGTGTGTGTGTGTGTGACAGGTGTGTCTCCCGAAGGGCCTGAGAATATGGAGGAGTTAACGGAGTAAGAACAATAGCAGCCACTCCTCAATTGCTAATACTATAATTCCATTTTCAAGACCATTTTTGAGCAATACTTATACATAGTAAGTTTAGCTATACAGTGGAGCCCCTCTATAATGGATAAATTGGAACAAAGATATTTGCCGTTGTAACAGGATGTCCATTATAGAGGGGTTAAGATGTATTGATCTGTAGTAAGTTGCAACAGAAATTTATCCATTATATCCAGGTGTCCATTATAGAGAGGTGTCCATTAAGTGGGGTTCCAATTTATATTATTATATAAGCTATGTATTATTGCAGGTCACATGACTTATGACCAATGAGATTGTGTGCAATAAATCACTATACACTTAAGTGTGCAATAAGTTTGTTATTGCACACTTTGGCCTTAAAAGTGAGTAAAAACCATTCCAAACCTTGAGAGCTATAAAATACATGTTCTTGATGACACATGTAGTGCCATAATGGGTGCACCACTAGAAGACATACTAAGACACTTTTCTCGCTTTTTGTGCTTTAAAGGAAGTGTAGCAGTATATAAAGGCTATATTTAGTAAAAGTGGAACGAAATTGCATTCTTTCACTGTATCCCATTGTTCTTGATTGGTTTTAGTCTATCTTTAGTAACATTTCTAAATTTAGCCCTTGTATACCGCTAAACTTCCTTTAAAGTGGTGCTTTGCCTATGCTCTCAGTGGTAATGATGCACTCACTCGCCTTTGGTTCTTGTATTATTACCCACTACCTTGAGTATTGGTACATTACTCTCATACACACACTTTAAAGGAAATGTAAATAGCAGTATATAAAGGCTAAATTTAGTACAAGTGGAACGAAATTACATAAATTCTTTCACTGTATCCCACTGTTCTTGGTTGATTTGTTCTATATTTAGTAACATTTCTAAATTTAGCAATTATACGCAACTACACTACGTTATTAGAACCACTCAAACTTACAAAGTATGTTATTGTTATAAAGCTGGAACCAATAAATTGCTTTTATTAAACTGTACGCAAGGTTAATATATCATTAAACCTCTGAGATAAGGACAACCTCTCTAGATAGGACACCCTTGTTCACCCTTGCTAATAGTATAATATCATTAAACCTCCGAGATAAGGACAACCTCTCTAGATAAGACGCCCTTTTTCACCCTTGCTAATACAATAATATATCATTAGACCTCCGAGATAAGGACAACCTCTCTAAGAAGACTACAATACGAAGCATAATAAACACAGTGGCTTGCTATATACACTGCATATTTATTACATAATGGCATCATTTGATTGGCGTGTCACTACAGACACATTCCTAAGATAATGCTTGGGCCTGTGCACTTGGACGGTTTGTTTGAAAACTTAGAGAAGAGCTTTCCTTTGTCTGTGTGTGTGGTTGGGGAATCATTACAGTTTATGTTTGTGTACATACACCACTGTCTGTGTGTCTACTATAGCAGCATGCTGAGTGACCGGCCCTGAGTCCTATATTGGTTATAGTGTGTCTTCCCGGAATATTGTTTTGTGCGTGTGTTTAGTGACTCGATGTTGTGACCTCATGTTCTGAGGGTAGTGTGTCCTGCCCGTCCTTATGGGGTGTTAGGGAGGGGAGGGGCATACGAGAGAGGCTGGTATTTATTAGCCACGGACAGCCAGTGGTCGATGGCCGATGAGAGATTGTTTTAACCCTATGGTGACCGCTAGAGCGTGAGGCATTAATTGGAATGTCTTATGAAGTGAGTTATTCGTAATTTTTAGCTTATTACCTTAGGATTATAGGGTGCAAGTAATCACACCTCTGATTATGTACCTCTACTTATTACCATGTGACAATAAATCCTGTAGTGCATGATATTCAATAAATATGAACATACTCTCCTTAGTATTGTATATAAATGAAGTATAGTAGTGTATAATAAATAGTAGCTATATTTAGTACTAAGAGCGCAACAAAATTTCATTTTTTCATTTTTTATTTTAATTAGAAACACTTTAGGTATGGCATGGTATAATTGCCAAGGAAATGCACCTATCATCTATATTGTAACATATCTAGAAATTTTAGCCCCATGTACTGCTACGTATATACGTTTTATTTAATAACATATATGGTATTTGTGTGTGCTAAGATTATAGCCATAGTTCACGATATGACGCTGGCACGAGTGTGCTGAGTTGGTCTTGAAACGCTGGAAATAGAACTTTTTTGATTCCCAGTGTCACGACGCTCGTCCAAAGCGTCACAAGCGTTTCTGTCGTAAGATCGCTCACACAATCACATTGTGTTCGTAACTCTTGTGTCATTGTCGTACTGTGAACTAGGCTGAAGTATGTATGTAATAGGGAGAGTGTGACAGTACATTATTATGACAGCAGCACCCAGTGCTAGCATTTTCTGTTTGTATGGGTGTAGGCGCGGCAGACAGAAAACTAACTGTGACACCTCTTTAAACATAGCCGGCCGCAGGTAAGGCCTCCTTCATTTGACTGCATATAGGTACTGTAGTCATGATAGGATGCCTACTAAGGCAAGAGAGAGAGACTTCATGAGAAGGCGTGGAACATCTATGTACTAAGGTCACTATTGCACTGCAATACATTTATGGGTCAATAGGCACAGGTGGCATATATCCCCACATGAGCATACATAGTTACCTACCATACTGTATTTTGCTTTATATATTCCCAATTTTGGCTGCTATTTGTATACAGTGGAACATCTCTATAATGGACAACTTGGGACCAGGATATTTGTCTATTATAGCAGGGTGTCCATTGTGGAGGGGTTAAGATGTATTGATCAATAGTAAGTTGGGACACAGAAATTTGTCTGTTATATCGAGGTGTCCACTATAAAGGGGTGTCCATTAAGCGGGGTTCCACTGTATTGATCCATAACGGCTCACTCCTACAGCCCAGTACCACACTAATCTTCTTAGTTCAACAAATTTTGCCAGGCTGGGAAGATTTCATCTGCTAATAAACGGTTGTCTTGGTGATACACAACCGGGGGAGAGGGGGGAGGAGGAGGAGAAAGAGGAGGATGAGGAGAGGGAGAGGTGAGAAGGAGTGAGCATTATACATACAGGCAAGTGTAATAGTTACAAACTGCACAATGTGCAGGTGCATTTTGGAATAATATTGTGTGTAATTGCTTTAGCTAGTCTCGTAGGGAGCGTGTAGGTGTTTAAACTATACAACAGTATAATACAGGTTGGCACAGTGCACTGGAGTACCTGCCAGTTATGGTCGTACGGAGCTCTATAAATTCATATATAGTAGCATTCTTCTTATTCTCTTCTCTTAGCCACGTTAGGTAGTACGTATCCTAGTATATAGCTCTCCAAATTGCACAGTTAGTGCATGGGGCCAAGTATACGATTTAGTAAACCTCCTACCAAAATCTATGACCAATCAATACATGGTTCAGAAAGATGGTAGGAAGAATTGTTTGTAAATCTATCCAGCAGTGATTTAGAAATACGTACCTACAATTTGATTGGTTGGCTCTAGTTGTAGCCATAGTAACCTAACCTAGGATTGACTCTAAAGTAAAACTGTGCACAAAGTCTTAACTTTCAGTGTCCAGAAATTTCAATAAAATTTTTTTATAAATGACACTTTACCTATGTAAGTACATTTAAAATAAATTTGTATATTTTTGTTCTAGTGGCCAAATTTTTGAGCGAAATTCCATAGAAATAATATGGATAGATCTGTATGCCTGGATCAAATAGGACTATGTAGGGCCACTAGGCAGTGGGAGCAGTGTATGGATAGGCAAGGACTTGTGGCCTGTGGAGGGGATGGCATGCAGGGTGTGGGGCTGCCTTTATTGGGCTTCCTGCCTCCAGGGCTGTATGTAGTTTTTGTTAATTATCCACTTGCATAATGTTGGTGGGACCTCTACAAACTTAATTATACTCCAGTGAAATAAAGGAATTTTAGACAATGGAGTGGCTAGAGGGCACTATATGGAGGTTTTTTTTAGAGTTTTGGGTGAATTTTGTTTAAGTGTTGAGGGTGATGTGCCCAAACTGAGCTTGGTGGTTGTTAGTTTAACAGTTAAAAACTCTGAGAGTCCTCATATTATTAGTAACACCACTGTACACTAAAGAGATGTGGTAAAATAAGTGCAGTTGTGGCTAAAAATCCCGAGTGGTGGTTGAAATTGAACACTGCCGACCAGCATGGGCACACATCCCGGTGTTTAGAAAAGCTGCCTCAGGTGCCATAAAAAGCATGGTATTATGTATAATAATCCAGGGAATGGATAAGGATAGAGAGGAGGAGACAGAGAGAGCTACGTAAACATGCTCGTGAATATTATGGCACCACCACACAAGCTCCCAGCATAGCCCTCCAACATTAGCGAATAAAAAAATGACAGTGTTAACCCATAACAAATGATGATAATAGACACATTTTGGAGGTAATGTAATTAGAAATTATGCTAAGGGTGGAACAAAAAACTGACTAATATGCCTTTTAGTTAATTTGTATATGTACTGTTAAAGTTTGTGCTGCGTATGGACAGTACGTATAGTGCACATTCCAGCAAGTGTCAGGCAAATAGTGTTGTTTTTGTTTTCGTCTAGTAATGTGCATCCGATACACACACACACACACTATAAATATGTGTAGGTAGTAGAAATGTAGTAATACGTATATAATACATGTTTTTGCTGAGCCATTCTCCCACCCCCTAGTGTTGTATGCGTGGAGCGGTGTTAACAAAGACAACTTTTACTATACTAAACTGCTCTGCACAGGGGGTGTGTTACTAATACTCTAGTGTATGTAGATTGTGTAGCGATTGTTAACGGTGGCCCGACATGCCGTGCGTGCGTGCGTGCGTGCGTGAATAACATCGAAATGTTGCCACTCATGTACACAGGAAAACCATAAACGATAACAGTTTTGCAGTCCGAGCTGGCCCCCTTTAGTCCGTCGTGAATATAATTCACAGCCTGTCCGCCTGACATTGAGTGTAACTCCTACTGTCAAAACCGGGGCTGGAGAGATGTAGTAGTAGATAGGGTATGTACATGGACATTAGGTATACAACTGAGTACATTGGGCATTATTATGGTGCCTGCCATGATAGTTGTATGATGGTGTACATGTCGGTTGATGATTCAATGGATAAGATGTGTACTGTGTGTGCAGACGGCTAGCCGGTCATGTTTCTGACATGTTAGAGATAAGAAATGGGCATTGTAAGTTCTACATTCACCCAGACCATTGTCTCTTGTGTTTATAACGAGACAGCAATGTTTTTGTATTGCAACTAATATTGGGTGTTTATTGTAATACATGTGCCTGGCATGTGTTGGTAGGTATGGAAACGCATTCAATGAGATATACTACACAATATGTCATGTAGTGTGTATATTATATGTGTATCTGTTACATATTATATACTACTGCAATGGGATAGAGGCACAGCGAGCCGTGTAGCCAGAAACCTCAGTGAGTGTTTTGATCTTAGTGTTTGGTGAGTTATGAAGGAAGTCACCAAATAAATTTTCGCCAATAAACTCCCACCTTATTGTCAATGATGCGTGCATGCACAGACTCGTCAAATATATTCTTGCAGAATATGCAAATTTCCAAATATGATTCTCACCAAATTCACCCACTTTATGGTATTCGTATAAATGCATTGTATTGGTATACAGCAGAACCTCTCTATAATGGACAACTTGGGGCCAGGATATTTGTCCGTTATATCAGGGTGTCCATTCTGGAGGGGTTACAAATGTATTAATCTGTAGTAAGTTGGGACACAGAAATTTGTCTGTTATATCGAGGTGTCTGCTATAGAGGGGTTCCACTGTATAACACAGTCAGCATTTTAAATGTTACTAAAGATAGAACAAATCACTCCACAACAATAACATATGTACAGTTGAAGAATGTAATCTCATTCCTACCTATTTATACGAAATTCAGCATTTATAAACAAATATATATTATTGTATATACACCTTTGAGTAACCATCTACATTGCACAGGTGGTTAAGTATATGAAGAGGACAAAGAGCATATTAGGTAGTGTGTTAATGGCCACCAGTTGTGTGTCGTGATTGAGGCAGAGCTGCCAGAGTGGTTAGGTATAACTTGCTGACAAAGAGCGAATTGAGTAAGTGAGTGCAGAATGTTGTGTCGTACGCCAACCAATTTAAGTACTTATTTGACCTGTATATAGAGTATGACCACTTCATTAGTTTAGCGGGGACTCTAATTCCATTGAGAGAAAAGGAGATAAGGGAGGTAAACTGGCTATGGTTGATGTGGAGGTTTATGCTGGATTCTTCACAATATTGCACGCAGCTATGAGCAAGGGGAATAAAGTATTGTCATTATCAGCTTCTATGAGGCCCTGGAACACAAGCTACGTAATGATGACTTATTGTCAGCTTGCACCAACGTGAAAGAGGTGTTGCAATGCTCTATCTTCTCTATCCCCTTGAGTATGAAAGACCTTAAAGACTCCGTAGTCCCAATGAAGAGTAACGAAAATGTGTGCTTTAGGTATAATGTACTTTGTTTCTAGTAACATTTCAAAATTAAGTTTGTATACATTCTGCTA
>JAODVQ020528301.1:0-48606 GCA_025400075.2 Phenganax stokvisi
GTTGGGGGTCTCAGCAGGTCAAACGGCACAGAGAGAGCAGGTCATATGGTGCTTGCCAATGTGTGACCATGGGGGCTTACAGTAGGCCCTCCCGCCAAGTCTTTCATCTTTCATCCAGTTCCCTTCTGAGATAGGGTGCATCCTTTTCAAAAAGGCCACAAATCTCACTGGTCTATGGTTCTTTGATTGCTGTAAAGTTGAGTACAATCCCTCCTATCTCCACAGCTGGTGAGCTAGCCTTGGTTCTTTCAGCGAACCCACTTGACAAGGCAGGGTTTCAGATAGCCTACGATAAATTAAACCGGAACATGTGAAAAGAGGTGTTAACTGGATAGTAGGACTTGCCATCGTGCCATCCTGCCGATGTGGCAACACGAAAAGCATCGATTGCTTGGTTTCAGTTCGCACATGTTTCCTTTGTGAGGCTACTTCTTTCCCCTCGGCTGTTGATTCAAAACCCACGAACCCATCCAGAATCAATAACATGATTTCCTGGCGGCACAGCTCTTCACCCAGGGGCTGCAGCAGCACTTCCTTGTCACAGAATCCTGAACCGAGCAAGCAAATGTTCACAAAGAACCACATCTACTCCAAGACAACTTGCTCCGAAAGGGGCTAGTCACAGCACAGACCTGCTCAGCACCTGCCCTCCACAAAACATCCGCCGCTGGCGAACGTCCCACGCATGGCCCACGCCCGCTCCGCTCCCACCGAGGCCTTCCCCAGCTACACCGCTGCCGTGGGTGTCCCGGCCGCCCCCGTCGCCGGGCCCATCGCCGTCGAAGACATCGCGGATCGCGCCGCGCAGGATGCGCCTCAGCCCCGCCTCGTCGCGCGCGGCCCCCTTGCGGGCCGCCTTTTCGACCAGGTCCACGAACCGCATGCTCGCCTGCACGCCGAAGTCGGCCAGGATGAGGCGCTCCTCCAGCTCCTCGAGCATGTCGGCGTCGATCCTCCGGAAAGCCGGAGGGACTACCCGGCGCAGCGCCCGCGCCCAGTTCATGGCGCGCGTTTCCGGGTCATTCCTAGCGAAGTCCCGCGCGGCGCCTCCCGATCCACTCCGCGCATACGGCGGCGAGGATCACGAGGTACGGGAAGGGCCAGGTTCGCAGGGGCCGGCTGCGCTCGGCCGCCGTGTCGCCGTCGGGCGCGCGCATGGTCAGATCGGCCGCGTCGGTGGGGCGCTGCAGCATCTCGTCGGTGAAGGCCTCGACGTGGAACGTGCCGCCGATGGTGTCCGCAGCCGCGAAGGCGGTGTAGGTGTAGGTCCCCGCCGCGAGCGGAGCCGTGGTGAAGAGTCCGCCCGGCGGGACGGTCAGGGTGGAGTCGAGGACGACGTCGCCGGTCGCGGCCGCGACGGTGAGGACGATCTGCTCGGTCTCGTAGCCGCGTCCGAACCATGGGGCCCGCAAGCTTCGTTGCAAAACCGGCCTCGCAGGTCGTACGCCCGGCCCGGCAGCGAGGGGTTCGTCGGCCATCATCCACCCTCCTACCGCAGCCCAGAGACTGCGGTAATGTTCGCGCGGCTCGCCCCCGCGAAAGGCCCAGCGCCAGAAGCCCCGTGCCAGGACCACACCCACCCGGCGAGGTCCGTCCGCACGCAGGATGAGCGCTGCCCGGGACTCGCCCGCGCCGCCCAGACGCAGATGCAGCGCCGTCCCGGCGGACTCGCCCACGACCGGCAGGACACGCGTGAGCGGCGGCAGGCCGGCCCCCACGAACCGGTCCACCTCGCCCGCGATCGGCGACGGCGGCGCCTCGTCGAGGTACCACTCGCCCGGCAGCGCGCCGCCCACCGCCACCCCGCCCCCCGCCGCCCCCGCCCCGTCGCGCGGGAAGATCAGTAGGCGTGCGGTGCGCGACGTCGCGGCTTCGACCAGCCCGGCGGTGGATCCGTCCACGCCCATCGCCACCACCATCTCGGCCCGGCGCATGAGGCGCTCCATGGCGGCCTCGTCGATCGCGGCGGTGTTGCCCGAGGCGCCGGCGTCCATGGGGTGGTAGCGGCCTGGGCCCGTGCGGAGAAACCCCCGCACCGGAAGGCCCGTCACCTGGTCGAGCACGGGGAGGAGGAAGCGCGGCTCCCAATCGGGCGCGAACGAGACGAGAAGGACGCCCGTCTCCTCGGGATCGACCTGAACGACCGCGGTGCGCTCGTCGTCCGGCTCGAAGGCGTCGGGGCGGTCGAGGCGCGCGGTGACCAGGTGGGTGCCCGCCTCGAGACCGGTCCCGAAGGTGAAGTCGGCGCCGCTCGTGCCCCCTCCCCGCGGCGCTGCCAGGCGGAGGGTCTGGTGCGGCTGGCCGTCGACGCTGATCGCCACCGTGACCGTGTCGGCGCCGGACGCACCCTCGACCTCCACCCTGCCCCGCACCTCGTCTCCGCTCGCCGCCGAAGCCGGCAGGATCAGGCGGCCGATGCCGAGATTGTCACCCGCCGCCGCCAGGGCGTCGACGGCGAGGCTCACCCCCAGGCGGCGGGCCGTGAGCGCGGTCGCGACCGGATCGTGCAGCCTGCGGTCGGTGACCAGGACGACCTCGCGGGCGCCGGCCTCGGCCGCGACGGCCACCGCCTCGGCCAGGAGCGACTCCACGCCCGACGGGGTGAGCCCGTCGAGAGAGTCGGGATCGACCGCGCGGATTCCCTGGCCGGCCACCAGCACGCGGGCGCCGTCTTCGGCCTCCGCCAGGGCCCGCTGCACGGCGGTCTCCCAGAGCACTGTTCCGTCGGCGGCGCGGGCGCCCATGGACGCGCTCGCGTCGAGGATCACGTAACGGTCGGGGGCGTCGCCGCGCGGTCCGGTGGGGAGCACCGGGTTCCATAGGAGGGCCACCACGCCCGCCACGGCGATCAGCCTCGCGGCGAGGAGCATGGGGCGGCTCCGCACGGCGAACTCGCGGCGGTAGTACACCCAAGCGCAGAATCCTCCCGTGAGCAGGAGGGTGACGACCAGCAGAAGAGCGGCCACGTGTGCCCGTCAGGAGCCCGCGGGAGGGATTTCCGGCACGGGCTTCACTGATCCGCGCGGCGGCTGCGTATCCGGTCGGGGCCGGGAGCCTTCATCAGCAGCGCGAACCGCGCATTCTTCTCGATTATCCAGCGATCGAAGGCGTCGCCCGGGACCGGGTCGTCGGCGGGCAGCTCGATGGCCAGCGGATCGACCGGGCGTCCGCCCACGTGCATCTCGTAGTGCAGGTGGTACCCGGTCGCCATCCCGGTCATGCCGACGTAGCCGATGGTCTCGCCCTGGCGTACGCGCGAGCCGACGGCGGTGCCGGGGCCGAATCCCTGCAGGTGGGCGTACCGGGTCAGAAAGCCGTTGCCGTGGCGCACGTCGATCACGCGGCCGTAGGTGTCGCTCCATCCCCTGCGCGCGATCACGCCGTCGGCGGTGACCTCGACGGGCGTGCCCGGATCGGCCGCGTAGTCGACGCCGCGGTGCGCCCGCCAGGTGCGCAGGATCGGATGGAAGCGGCTGTTGGTATAGCGCGACGAAATGCGGCTGAAACGCAGCGGCCGCATGAGGAAGGCGCGGCGCACCGACTCGCCCTCGAGGTCGTACCACGTGCCCCGGCCGTCGCCGTTGGGGTCGAAGAGGATGGCGTAGTAGGGATTGCCGGCGTTGACCAGTTCCGCCGCCAGCAGGCTTCCCGAGCGCATGCTCCCGTCGGGCCGCTTCTCGCGTTCGAAGACGAAGCGGTAGGTGTCGCCCACCCGGATGCTCCGGAAGAAGTCGATCCGCCACTGGAAGACCCTGTCCAGTTGGTCGACGAAGTTGACCCGGTCGTTGCGGGGCATTTCGGAGAGGACCGGATCGGTGATGATCGCGGTCCAGAGGTCGGTCGTGATCTCTCCGGCCGCGAAGACGGTGTCGACCGTCGTGGGCAGAACCGCAACCGACGAATTCCATCGGCCCGCGGGCGTGCGGCTGAGGAGCAGCGTGTTGTCCTTGTCGAGACCGACGCTTATCCCGTGCGGAAGATCGGCATCCGGGCGCCAGCGCACCCGTATCTCGGTGCCGTCGCGAAGCCGCCTGGGGCTGTGGTGCTCGCGGAAGGCCAGGAGGATGTCCTGCTGTTCCGTCGCACCCACGCCTGCGTCATTCAGGATCTGCCCGAAGGTCATGCCGAAGGAGAGTTCGCGCACCTCCTCCCTGAAGGGCGCAAGCGCGAACACCCCGTCCAGTTCCTCCGACTCGGGGACCCGATCCGGGAGGCTGATGACCCCGATGGCAGCGGCAAGGGCCGTTCCGGCGGCGGCCACGAGGGCCATCCGCATCACGGTCGGCCTGGTGACGGCATTGCTCTTCAGGCGTTGAACCTCCTGATGAAGGTCGGCAGCTCCAGTTCCCTGACTCCAAACATATCACGGGTCCTCCCGTGCGCGCCTCCTTCGCGACTCACCGCTCTCGGCATCGGGGTGTGGGGCGCCGCCGCGGTTCCGATGTCTCCCGGCCGGTTGATGGGGCCTCGCGGCGCCGGTGCGCTGGACTCCAGGGGCGCCCGGAAAGGCGTTGGCGCCGGGGCCTGCATTCGCGCCGGTCGCTGCGCCGGCCGCGGAGCCGAGAGCGGGGAGCGCTCGACCAGGCGTGCCTGTCCGGTGTCGCCTACGGCCCTGGGCATCACCTGGCGGGCGTCACCCACTCCCCGGGCTTCTTCCTGAAAGCCGAACTGCGGGCTGATCATCGGCTTCGTCCTTCTTTCGGCGTCGTCGAATCCCGTGGCGATGAGGGTTACCCTGATCTCTCCCTCCATGGCCGAGTCCTGTACCGCGCCGAAGATGATCTCGGCATCGTCGCCGGCTTCCTCCTGGATCATCGTCGAGATGTCGGTCACCTCGTCGATCGCCAGATCCGATCCCCCGGTGATGTTGATCAGCACGCCCTTCGCCCCACGGATGGACACGTTGTCCAGGAGCGGAGAGGTGACCGCGTCCTGCGCCGCGGTCAACGCGCGGTTCTCGCCCCGCCCCACGCCGGTGCCCATGAGGGCGGCCCCGCACGAGGACATGACGGTGCGCACGTCCGCAAAGTCGACGTTGACTTCGCCGCTCACGCGGATCAGGTCGCTGATCCCCTGGGTGGCGTGCAGGAGCACCTCGTCGGCCTTTTTCAGCGCATCCTGGAAGGACGTGCCCTTCCCGACGACCGAAAGAAGGCGATCGTTCGGCACGACCACCGTGGTGTCGACGGTGCGGCGAAGCTCGGCCAGCCCCTGATCGGCCTGGCGCATGCGCTTCTTCCCCTCGAACGAGAACGGCTTCGTCACCACCGCGATGGTCAGGGCGCCCAACTCCCTGGCCATCTCCCCGATCACCGGCGCGGCCCCCGTGCCCGTGCCGCCGCCCATCCCCGCGGCGATGAAGATCAGGTCGGCCCCGTCCAGCAGACGGCGCACCTCGTCGGAGTCCTCCGCCACGGCCTGGCGGCCGATCCCCGGGCGTGCTCCTGCTCCGAGGCCACGCGTCAGCTTCTTGCCCAGCTGAATCACGTTTTCGGCCCTGGACATGGCCAGCGCCTGCGCGTCCGTGTTGGCCGAGATGAACTCGACCCCTTCCAGGTTCTCGTCGATCATCCTGTTGACGGCGTTGCCGCCGGCTCCACCGACACCGATCACCCTCATCAGGGCGCCCTTGCGGGGAGCGTCGTCCAGTTGGAACATCATCGCGTCATCTCCTCTGGGACCTCCGTCCCGGTTGGCAACCTTCGCTCGTACATCCGAATCGCTAGAAGAACTCCTTGAGCCATGCGCCCACGCGGGTGACCACACCCGAAGCCAGAGTGGACGCTCCCTCGCCCGTATCTATGAAGTAGTCGGCCCCGTAAAGGGCGAGCCCGGAGGCGGTGGCGAACCCCGGGCGCGCCACCAGATCCGCGAGACCCCGAAGTCCTTCCCCGGGAACCCCGATCCGGGCCGCCACCCCGAGGCATTCGCTCGCCAGCCTGGCGATTCCCGGGGTGGCCGTGACACCGCCCGTGATCACGACGCCCGCCCCCAGGGCCTGTGGATTGCATGTCCGGCTCAGCCTGCGCTCGATCTGCAGGAACATGTTCTTCAGCCGCTCCTCGATGAGCTCGGCCACGTACCTGCGCGCCACTCTTCTGGGACGGCCGTTGCCGGTCGGCACTTCGATCACCTCGACCGGGTCCACGGAACGCGGGCGGGCCGATCCGTCTTCTTCCTTGATTCTCGCCGCCTGCGCGAACGGGACCGAGAGGCCTCGGATCAGGTCGCTGGTGATGGCCGATCCGCCGAACGGGAACACCGTCAGATCGCGGATCTTCCCTTCGTAGTAGAGGCCCATCCCGGTGGACGCAGCCCCCATGTCGATCAGGACGACGCCGAGTTCCCTCTCGTCCTCGGCGAGCACGGCACGAGCGGCCGCCAGCGGCTCCAGCAGCCGATCCTGCACGCGGTAGCCCGCTCTCTCGACCGCCCTGGTGAGGTTGCCTACGACTGCGGAACAGCCGGTAACGATGCAGAGTTCGGTCTCCAGGCGGGTGCCGGCCATCCCGACCGGATCCTGTATCCCGCCGTAGTGGTCGACCGAGTAGTCCTGCGGGATGGCATGGATCAGTTCCCGATCGTGGGCCAGTGGCACGGCCTGTGCGACCTCGTTCACGCGGTCGACATCACCCGGCACGATCTCCTCGGCCGCGACCGCCACGACCCCTTCGGAGCGTCTCACCTCGATGTGATCGCCGGCGACCCCGACGTACACGCGGTCGACCCGGACGCCCGCCATCACCTCCGCCTCCGTCACCGCACCCCGAATGCACTCCGTGGCGGCGTCGAGGTCCGTGATGACGTCCTTGCGGACGCCGACTGTGCCGGTGGCTCCGACTCCGAGAACCCGCAGTTCGGGCCGTCTGTACCTGGGCACGTACTCGCCGATGACCGCGCGGGTGTGCGTCGAGCCCACGTCGAGCCCCGCAATCAGCGCCGATCTCATCGGGTCCTCACCACGACCTGGTCCTCGAAACGAAGATCGATCTCGCGCGGCTGGCCCTCGCCCAGGCGCTCGACCGCGTCGTTGAGGGCGACGATGCCCTCCCGCAGCCTCGCCTCGGTGATCGGGGGCGCGTACCTGATGCGGATCCCCGAGTCGCCGAGCAGGAGCGCGATTTCGCGGTCGCCGACCCGGGCCTCGGAGATGACGGCGAAGACTTCGGGAGCCATCTCGGCCATGTGGCCGACATCGTGCGCGAGGATGCGCAGTCCCCAGAGGGATTCCGCCGTCGGCGTCTGCACCGACAGCACGGGGAGGTCGAGCACCGGGTCCGCCGGGTCGACCGGCATGACGTTGCCGCGCCGGTCGACCGCCACAACGAGGGGCGAGGCCACCAGGCCGACCGGAGCCCGGTCGTCGTCGGTGCGACGCGCGTCGGGTGCGGGGGTTTCCGCCAGAAGAAGCAGGCAGGCGGCAAGCGCAACGAGACCGGTGGTGCCCGCTGCCAGGGCGAGCGTTCGTCCGCGCGAACCGGCTTTCATGCGGGTTCCCCCTTGCGACCGGAGCGTCTCCGGAGGAGAGCCAGAACCTCGGGACCCGTGGACTCGATCGACCCCGCACCCATGAGAACGCAGAGATCTCCCTCGCACAGGTCGGCCGCAACCGCCTCGGCCAGCGTCGCCAGCGCGGGGTGGTACGACACCCTCGACGCCGGCCCGGCGACCGAGGACGCGACCAGTTTCCCCGTGACCCCGGCGAGCGGCTCTTCCCGCGCCGGGTACACGTCGGTCACCCAGATCCGGTCGGCGGCGGCGAGGGCTCGGCCGAATTCGCTGTAGAAGTCGCGCGTGCGCGTGAACAGGTGCGGCTGGAAAACCGCCACGAGGCGCCGGTCCGGGTTGGCCGCGCGCGCCGCGGCGAGGGTGGCTGCGATCTCGGTGGGGTGATGCGCGTAGTCGTCGACGACCTGGACGCCTGCCGCGGTCCCCAGGACGTCGTAGCGGCGACCCACACCCCCGAACGCCGCGAGCCCGGCGTGTACCGCATCCCATCCGGCGCCGAAGCTGCGGGCCACTCCCGCCGCTGCGAGCGCGTTGCGGACGTTGTGAACGCCCGGCGCGGCAACGGTGAACCGGCCCGCGAACACCCCGTCCTCGACGACGGCGAACGTGCTCCCGCGGCCGTTGGCGCGCACCTCGACCGCGCGCAGCCGGGAGCCCGCGGCGAGGCCGTAGCTGCGGGTCCGGCAGCCTCCCTGCACGCCGATCCGTGCGGCCCCGGGGTCGTCGCCGCACACCCACAGCGTTCCCTCGGGCCGCAGCCGGTCGACGAAGCTCGCGAACGAGGCGCGGACTCCGTCGAGGTCGCGGTATATGTCCAGGTGGTCGGCTTCGAGGTTGTTGACGACCGCCACCTCCGGCTTGAGCGAGAGGAACGAGTGGTCGTACTCGTCGGCCTCCACGACGAAGACGCCGGACTCGCCCGCCCGCAGGTTTCCGCCCCACGCAGGCACCTCGCCGCCCACCACGCCGGTCGGGTCCAGGCCGCCCTCCTCCAGGATGTGGGTGGCCATCGCCGTCGTGGTGGTCTTGCCGTGCGTGCCGGCGATACCGGCGACGCGTCCGTCGTTGACCCACTGTCCCAGCGCCTCTGCACGCTTGATCACGGGAATCCCGGCGGCCCGCGCGGCGGCCAGCTCTTCGTGGTCCGGCGGCACGGCCGAGGTGACCACGACGGCGGCCACGCCTTCCACGTGGGCCGGGTCGTGGCCACGCGTGAACGCCATCCCCATGCGGGTCAGCGCTTCGGCCGACCGTCCGTCCACCAGGTCGCACCCGGTGACCGTGGCGCCGCTGCGGAGCACCATTTCGGCCAGCGGAGCCATCCCGGCGCCTCCGACCCCCATGAAGTGGATCGGGCCGCGTTCGGCGAGCGCGCGCAAGCCGGTCCGGGCGCTCACCCGATCAACTCCGCGATCGCCGCCGCCACCTGGCGTGCCGCACCGGGGCGGGCGCGCCGGCCGGCCGCGCGAGCCATTTCCGCCAGGGCGCCAGGGGTGTCGAGGAGTCTGGTGACCTCGCCCCACAGCCTCTCGCCGGTGAGCTCCCGACCCTCCGGATCCCTCTCCGGCAGGTGCACGGCCGCGCCGGCGGCTTCAAGGGAACGCGCGTTGGCCGTCTGGTGGTCCGCGGCGGCCGTCGGCAGCGGGACCAGGATCGCCGGCAGCCCCCACGCCAGGAACTCGGAGGTGGCCATGGCGCCCGCGCGCGAGACGGCGACATCGGCCGCGGCCAGCGCCTGGTACATCCGCTCCGGCTCCAGGTAGGGGACGACCGCGTAGCGTGCGTTCCGCACCGCATCCAGCTCGGCAGCGATGGCGTCGTAGTGCGCCGGTCCGGTGATCCACAAGACGAACTGACCATCGATCGGCCGATCGTCTTGCAGTATGTTGATCGTTGCCTGGTTCATCTTGCGGGCACCCTGGCTGCCGCCCACGACCAGGACCACCTTTCCGTCCACCGGCAGCCCCAGCGCGCGCCGGGCATCGGCGGCGGCGCGGGCTTCCGGGGCCGGAAGCGGACGGATCGGGTTTCCGGTGTCCAGAACCCTTGCCCTGGCGCGCGCCGGGAGCGCCGACGCCGCTTCCGGGTAGGCGACGTGGATCTGCCGGGCCCAGCGCGCGACCAGACGCGTGGTCTTCCCCGGATGGGTGTTCTGCTCCTGGAGGACCACGGGCAGCCCGAGCAGCCGGGCCGCGATCCCGGCCGGCGCGCACACGTATCCGCCCGTCAGCACCACGGCCCTCGCGCGACGCCTGCGGAAGTCGGGTACGAGTCTGCAGACGGCCAGGAAGAGCAGCCACAGGGCTCTCGCATTCGCCGCGGCCGCGGAAAGCGGACGCCCGGCCCGGAACGGGTGACTCAACCCCGCCACGGGCAGCAGCCGGTAGGAGTAGCCCAGATGCGGCAACTCGCGGGCCTCGATCCGTCCCTCTGTCCCGACGAAGTATGGCTCCGCCCCTGGAAGCACGTCGACGAGGGTCTCCGCAATGTTCCGGGCGGGATGAAAGTGCCCCGCGGTTCCGCCGCCGGAGAAGACCACCACCACGTCACCCTCCCACCGTCGCGGCGCGGCCGGTTCGGCCTTCCGGCGTTTCGCGCGCCACGGCCAGCAGGATTCCCACTGCGGCGAGCATCGTCACCAGGTTGGTGCGCCCGAACGAGATGAATGGAAGCGAGAGCCCGGTTGTGGGAAAGACGCCCAGCCCCACCCCGATGTGCAGAAAGGCCTGCAGGCCGATGAGCGTGCCGACGCCGATGGCCAGCAGCTCGCTGAACAGGTTCCTGGCGCGCCGGGCGACCCGGAACGCCATCGCAATCAGGGCCACGTAGCAGAGGATCACGGCCAGGGCGCCCACGAGTCCCCACTCCTCGCCGATCATGGCGAAGATGAAGTCGTTGTGAGCCTCGGGCAGAAACCCGAACTTCTGCCGTCCCTCGCCGAATCCCACCCCGGTCACGCCCCCCGAGCCGATGGCGACCAGGCTCTGGTAGCTCTGGTAGGTGGCCCCGTCCGGAACGGTCCCCGGCTCGAGAAGGATCGACTGCCAGCGTGACCGCCGGTAGCCCGAGGTAACCGCGGGCGCGATGAACGGCGCCGCGAGCAGACCCAGAAACACGAAGTGGGCCGGCCGCGCGCCCGCCACGACGACGATGGTCGCACCCATGGCGGCGATGAGCAGGGCGGTGGACAGATCAGGTTCGAGCAGGACCAGAACCAGCACGACCGACCACGCCACGAGGAAGGGCGCCAATCCCCTTCCCAGACTGTGGAAGTACTCCCGCTTCCGCACGGCCAGCGCGGCGGTCCAGATCAACACGGCCAGCTTGGCGAGATCCGACGGCTGGACGGTGATGCCCAGTCTCAGCCATCTGCGCGCGCCGTTGATGCTGGGAGCGATCGCCTCGGTGAAGGGAAGCACGACGATGACGAGGAGCAGAATCGAGGCGAGCAGGATGTGGTGGGCCATCTGCCTCCACCACTCGGTCGGCACGCAGGCGCAGACGACCATGATCGCCAGGCCGATCATGACGCCGATTCCCTGCCGCGCGACATAGTGGTAGTGGGGAAGGTCTCCCTGCTGGGCCATGACCGAGCTGGCGCTGTGCAGGGTGATGAGCCCGAAGACGAGCAGCGACACGGTGATGAAAACGATCGCGGCCGGCTCCCACCCCCTGCCGAGACCGGTTTCCGGGAGGGACCGGGGAATCCGGGCGGCCACGTCGACGGCCCAGGGACCGCTGCGCAGCCGACGTCGGTGCCGGGCGGCCCTCACGCCGGCGCCTCCGCGCCAATGCGGGCCAGCGCGCGAAACGCGTCGCCGCGCCGCTGGTAGTTGTCGAACATGTCGAAGCTGGAGCACGCCGGCGCCAGCAGCAGGACATCGTCGCGCCGTGCCAGCTCCTGCCCGGCGGCGACCACCTCTTCGAACGGGCCGTCGACCCGATGCACCGGAAACGCCGGCGCTGCTTCCGCGATCTCCCGCGCGGCCCGCTCCCCGGCGGCTCCGTAGGTGATCACGGCCCGGATCCTGCCGCGCATCGATGGGAGAAGGCCTCGAAAGTCCTCGCCCTTGTCGGTCCCGCCCAGGAGGAGAACGACCGGGCCGTCGAGGCTGCGCAAGGCACTCGAAGACGCGGCGATGTTGGTCGCCTTCGAGTCGTTCACCCAGCGCACGCCGCCCACCGCCCCTACGGGTTCGAGCCGATGGGGAAGCGGCGGAAACGACCTCAGCGCCGGTGCGGCGGCCCCCGGCGCCAGGAGGGCATCGGCCGCCCCCGACGCGATGGCGGCCAGGAGCGCGGCCAGGGCATTCGCGAGGTTGTGGCGCCCCAGCAGCGCCACGTCGCCGGCGTGGGCCACGCGGCAGGGAGTCCCCGTATCGCCCAGGTCCACCATCAGGCGCCCTTCCTCCAGCCACGCCCCGGGTACGAGAGGTTCGTCCAGGGAAAAGCGGAGCCGCGTGCCGGGGAACGGGGCCGCCATCGCGAGGACCGCGGGGTCGTCGCCGTTCAGTACCCAGGTCGTGTGCGCGTCGCCGGCCTCGAAGAGCCGCCGCTTGTCGCCGTGGTAGTCGTCCACGGACTCGTAGCGGTCCATGTGATCGACGCCGAGGTTGGTCATGACGCCCACGTCGGGTGTCAGGTCGCGGATGTCCGCAAGCTGGAACGAGGACATCTCCATCACCATCCGCTCCGGGGCGGGGTCGACGAGCGCCAGGGCGGAGGCGGGCGGACCCAGCCCCCCGCCGATGTTGCCGCCCAGCGCCACGTCCACGCCCCCCGCGCAAAGCAGATGCGCGCACAGGGCGGCGGTGGTGGTCTTCCCGTTCGTCCCGGTCACGATCGTCAGTGGACTCTCGATGAACCGACCGGCGAACTCAGGTTCCGATATCCAATCGACGCCCCGAGCACGTAGGGCAGCGAGAACGGGTACTCCGGGCGGGATTCCGGGACTGACGACGACGGTGTCCGCCCTGGCGATCTCCTCCACGGCGTGTCCTCCCAGCCGGACCTGGGCTCCGAGATCGCGGAGGGCTGCACCACGGGCTGCAATTGCGTCGTGACCGTCCGAGTCCGTGCCATGCGTGTCTGTGACATGTACCTGTGCTCCTTTCGCCAGGGCCAGCCGCGCCGCGGCCTCACCGCTCTCGCCGAGCCCGATGACAGCAACCTTTTCCTGTTTCTCCTTCACGCCTTCAACGCAGCTTGAGGGTCGCAAAGCCGACCATCGCGCAGAGGATTCCGAGGATCCAGAACCGCACCACGATCTGCTCGTTCTTCCACCCGAGCATCTGGAAGTGGTGATGAACGGGCGCGCACCTGAACACGCGCCGACCCTCTCCATATCGCCATTTCGTGTATTTGAAGTACCGCGTCTGGACGATCACCGAGGCCGCCTCGACCACGAACACGCCGCCAACCGCCAGCAGGAGGAGTTCGGCCTTGAGCAGGACCGCGATCGCGCCGATCGCCCCGCCCAGCGCGAGCGACCCCGTGTCGCCCATGATCACGCGGGCGGGCTGGGCGTTGAACCACAGGAACCCCAGCGCCGTGCCCATGATCGCGGCGGCGAAGACCGCCAGCTCTCCCGCGCCGGGCAGGTAGAGCAGGCCCAGGTAGTCCGAGGTGTCCACGCGCCCGATCACGTAGGCGAAGACGCCGAAGGTTCCGACCGCGATCGCGACGAGCCCCGGGGCCAGGCCGTCGAGACCGTCGGTCATGTTCACGCCGTGCGTCGAACCGTTGATGACCAGCGCGACCCACAGCAGGTAGGCGGGAGGCCAGATGACGAGCTGCCACTCGTCGAACACCGGAAGGTTGGTCGTCGTGGGGCCCACCGGCGAATCAGGACCCCAGAGGACCAGATAGAGCCCGAGCGCGAGACTCAGCACGATCGAACCCGCCCACTTGTAGCGCTGCACGAGCCCGCGGGGCGACCGCCGCACCACCTTCAGGTAGTCGTCGAGGAACCCCAGCGCTCCCATCCACAGCATCACCACCAGGGCGATCAGCGTGTAGGGGTTGGTCATCTCGGCCCACAGGACGGTCGTCGCCGCAACCACGCCCACGATGAGCAGGCCGCCCATGTTGGCCTTCCGGCCCGTCGCGTCCTCCTCGTCGGCGGCGCTCCTGGGGGCGTCGACGATCCCTCGGCGCTTCAGCCAGGCGATGAAGCGGCCGCCCAGGAGCAGCGTCAGGATCAGACCCGTGGCCATCGCCCCAGCCGACCGGACGGTGAGATAGTTGAAGAGGTTGAAGACGATGTGGAGGTCTTCCAGGCTGGGCAGAAGGTGGTAGAGCATCAGTCGGCCCTCCCCCCGTAGCTGGACTCCAGCGCCGGAATCGCGCGTTCGAGCCGGACGCCCCGTGAGGCCTTCAGCAGCAGCGTGTCACCGGGCCGGGCAAGGCCCGGAAGGCGCTCGGCCAGCTCGTCGATGCCCTCCACCAGGTCGATCCGGTCGTCCGGGTAGCAGCGCGCGGCGTGGGCGAAGGCGCCGGTCAGGACGTAGCGGTCGATCCCGGCTCGCAGCACGCGGGCAAGCGTGTCGCAGTGGATCGCGGCCGAGCGCTCGCCCAGTTCCAGCATCGTGCCCAGGACGGCGACGCGGCGGCCGGGTGCCGCCATCTCCTCGAGCGTGCGTACCGCGGCCTCCACCCCGGCCGCGTTGGCGTTGTAGCAGTCCACGAGGAGGGTCAGGCCTCGCAGCCTGCGCACTTCACCTCGCATCGGCCCCGGCCCCACGGCGGACACGCCCGCCGCCGCGTCCGCGGGCTCGACTTCCAGCAGGTGTGCGACGGTCAGGGCCAGGAGCGCGTTGTAGAGGTTGTGCGCGCCGGGGATCCGCAACGAGACGGGCTGGCCCATCCAGGTGAAGTCGTACGCGCCGTCGTCGCGCAGCCGGGCGTCGCGAGGGCGCAGTTCGGGATCGGCCCGCCGGGAATGGCCGGTCACCGCGACGCCCGGATGGATGCCGCGGGAAGCCACTGCGAGCTCGGGGGGCTCGTCGCCGACCACGGCCCGGCCGCCGGGGTGCATGCCGCGGAGCAGGTCGAGCTTTTCGGAGAGAACGCCCTGGAAGTCGCCGAGGCGTTCGACGTGCGTTTCGGATACGGTCGTGACGACGCCGATCGTGGGCCGCGCGATGCGGGCCAGTTCGGCGATCTCGCCCGGTTCGTTGGTGCCGAGTTCCAGCACCAGGGCACCGGCGGTTTCGGGCGCGGACAGGATGGTGAGCGGTGTGCCGACGCGGTTGTTCTCGTTGGCGGCCGTGCCGTGTGGACGGAGCGCCGCGCCGAGGGCGCCCAGCGTGAGGTCCTTGACGGTGGTCTTGCCCGATGAACCGGTGATCCCCACGACCGGCACGTCCAGCTGCTTGCGGCGGTGTAGGGCGAGATCGCCCAGCGCCTTCAGGGTGTCGGGCACCCGGTACACGGCGACGGGCAGGTCACCGGGCGCGCGCGAAGACACAACGGCCGCGCATCCCGCCCGCACCGCGCGAGGGATGAAGTCGTGACCGTCGAAGCGATCGCCGGCGATCGCCACGAAGATGTCGCCGGGGCGCAGCGTCCGGGTGTCGGTGGAGACGCCGCGGTAGCGCACGGCGGAGTCTCCCTCCACCATGCCCAGTGCGCGCCGCACCTCCGCGTCGGTCCAGTGGAAGCCGCTCACGACGCGACCCTCCCCGCGAGGCGCTTCTCCACGATGCGCCGCTCTTCGAAGGGGAGCTTTTCCGTGCCCACGACCTGGTAGGTCTCGTGCCCCTTCCCGGCGAGAATCACGGTGTCGCCGGGCCGGGCCGCGTCCAGCGCCCAGTGGATGGCGCTCAGGCGATCCACGATCTCGACCGATTCGCACCCTCGCACGCCGGCCGAGACCTCCGCCGCGATCGCCGCGGGGTCCTCCGTGCGGGGGTTGTCGGATGTGACGACCGCGATGTCGGCGTGCCGCGCCACGGCGGCTCCCATCGCGGGCCGCTTGGTCGGGTCGCGGTCGCCGCCCGCGCCGAAGACGACGATCAGCCGCCCCACGACCAGCGGCTTCATGGTCTTCAGGATCTGCTCGAGGGCGTCGGGGGTGTGGGCGAAGTCGACCAGTACGTCGAAGGGGTCGCTGGCGATGCGTTCGAGGCGCCCGGGCACGGGGGACACGCCCCGCAGGCCGGCTGCGACGGCTGCGAGCGGGCGCCCGAGGGCCAGCGCACCGGCGGCCGCGCACAGTGCGTTCGAGACGTTGAAGCTGCCCGGCAGGGGAAGGACGACGGGCTCCCGCTCCCCCCGCGCGACGAGTTCGAAGCGGGAATGGCGCGCCGACAGTTCGAGCCGATCCGCACGAACGTCGGCGTCGGGAGCCAGGCCGTAGGTGAGTGTCGCCCCGGCCGGACGCAACGCGTGCCACGCGGGGTCGTCGGCGTTGATCACCGCCGTGGAGCCTTCCTTGCCCAGCTCCAGCAACCGGGCCTTGGCCGCCAGGTATCGATCCAGGGTGCCGTGATAGTCCAGGTGGTCTCGCGTCAGGTTGGTGAAGGCCATGACGTCGAAGCGCACTCCGTCGAGCCGGAACTGGTCCAGCGCGTGGGACGAGGTCTCCAGTACCACGCCGCGGACCCCCTCGCGCGCGAGTTCAGCCAACCGGGCCGCAATCTGGACGGGGCCGGGGGTCGTGAGCCCTTCGGTGCCGTCCAGCACCCGGCCATCCGCACCGACAACGCCCTGCGTGCCGATCGCCGCGGCAGGTCCCTCCGGCGCCAGCAGTTCACGCAGCAGGAGCGCGGTTGTGGTCTTGCCGTTCGTGCCGGTCACGCCGACGGTGCGCAGCGACCGCCACGGCGAGCCCGCCACGAGTCCGGAAGCGACCGCGGCGGCCAGTCGAGCGTTGTCGACCTGGAACTGAGGCAGCGGCGTATCGGTGACAGGCCTTTCGACGATTGCAGCGGCAGCTCCTGCCGCCGCGGCCGCGGGCAGGTAATCGTGCGCGTCGTGCGCGTGCCCTGACCACGCCACGAAGAGGTCGCCCGGCGCCACCGCGCGAGAGTCCTGCTGCACGCCGTTCACCGCGATGTCCGCGAGGGCGCCATCTGCCGGGATCATTGCCCTGACGCCGACCCCCGCATCCTCCAGCGCGGCGACCACCCGGTCCATGCTCACCGTCACCTCCCCCGCCCCACCACGCGGATGGTGTCCCCCGCGCTAATCGCAGTCCCGCCGCCCGGATGCGTCGCGGCGACCGTACCACCCCCCTCGAGATGCACCCTCAGGCCCATCTTGTGGAGTCTGCGCAGCGCTACCCTCAGGGAAGCTCCCTGCAGGTCGGGCACGATCATCTCGCGGCCGCGTGCGGCCGAGGAGGCATCGGCAGCGGTCCACGCCCTCATCTCCCCCGGCCTCTCCGCCACAGCCTGCTCCGTCGCCACGGCGAAGCGAACCAGCGGCTCGGCAGACGGCGGTTCCCGTCGGTCGCGCTGCGCTCGGGCCAGCGCGGCTCGATCGATCGGCGATTGCCGGGCCGAAAGCAGACTCTCCAGCGTGGCGCGCGTGACCGGCGCCGCGGTCGCACCCCCGTAGTAGACACCGGAGGGCCGGTCCAGCTTGACGAAGAAGAGCAGCTGCGGATCGTCGGCCGGGAACCAGGCTCCGAAGGACGCGTGGTAGGCTCCCGTCTCGTAGCGCCCGCCGCTGCCGGTGGCTCGCGCGGTTCCGCTCTTGCCGGCGACCTGAAACGAGGACATGCGCGCGCGGGTACCGGTGCCGTTGTCGACCACCTCCACCAGGACGGGTGTGAGCGTCTCGCTGACCCAATCCGGCATCACCCGGCGGATGGCCCGCGGTCTGCCGAAGCGGACCGGTTCTCCCGCCCGGTTGTGAACCTCCTTGATCAGGAGCGGCTCCATGAGAACACCGCCGTTGGCGAGCGCACCGAACGCCATGGCCATCTGCAGCGGCGTCACCGAGAGCTCGTATCCGAACGCCAGGGAATGGGCGGACTGCTCGCTCCACATTTCGGGCCGGCGGAGCAGACCGGTCGCTTCGGCCGGCAACGGGACGCCCGTCGGAGTCCCGAACCCGAAATCCCGCAGTGTCGTGTATTGCTGGCCGCGGGTCAGCCGGTCGGTGAACTTGGCGATGCCGACGTTGGACGACTCGATGACCACATCGTGCAGCGACATCCACCCACCCCTCTGAATGTCGGTGATCGTGCGCCCGTTCACGACCCAGGTGCCGTTGCCCGTATCCACCGAATCGTCGAGCGAAGCCACGCCGTGCCTCAACAGGGCCGCAGTCGTGAATGGCTTGATCGTGGACCCGGGCTCGTAGCTCGTGTTCACGGCTGAAAGAGCGCCGGCGGAACCGTTGACGACCGAGGTCATCGCGAGGATTTCACCCGTCCGGGGATCGGTGACGATGAGATCGCCGCCCCGCGCCCCGGTGGACTCCAGCGCGTTGGCGAGCATCTCCTCGCTGATCTCCTGCAGATCCTGATCGATGGTGAGAACCACGTCCCGCCCGGCGACCGGAGGCTCCATCGTTACGACCTGCCCGGGGATTTCGCTGCCGCGGTAGTTGCGCGCCACAATCTCGCGGCCGCTCTGCCCGGCCAACACTGAATCCATGGACTGCTCGACCCCTTCCCTGCCTGTTCCGTCGAGCACGATGCCAAGCAAGCCCCGGGCCAACCCTTCACGCGGGTAAAGACGGCGCAGCTCGCCCTCGACGTGGACTCCGCGGATCCCTCGCAGTGCCGCCACCTGTGTCATGGAGTACCTGCCCGGGACCACGTGCCACGTTCGTGTCGGCCCGGACACGCGCCGGGCTTGCGCGCGAGACAGGCCCAGGTTCGCGAGCAGCGCCTCGGTAACATCTTCACGGTCGAGGATTTCGTTGGGCGCGACGGCGACCCGGGCCCTCCAGTGACTGACCGCGAGTTCACCCCCGTTGCGGTCGAGAATGCGTCCGCGGGGCGCCGGGACGACCCGCGTCATGCGGTGCTGCCTGAGCGCGTCCTGCACCCAGGCGTCCCGCTCGATCACCTGCACCTCGACCGAGCGGGCGATCATCAGAGCGGCCAGCACGAGCCAGAACGCCAGCAGCAGCCGGCGCCGCGCACGAACGTTGCGCCGCTTGCCGCCGGGCCTGCGCACGGGCCTCACCTCTCACCTCCGGGCGCGATCACCACCTCGTTCTCGGTCGGCGCGCGCATCCCCAGGCGCCTCGCAGCCTCCGCGCCGATCCACGGGCGCGTCTCCATCGCGGACAGCTCGCGGGCCAGCTCTTCGCGCTCATCGATGGCTATCGCCAGCTCACGTTCGGCCGCGCCCAACTCCTCCATAGTCTCCCGGGTCGTGGACTGGCGCCACGCAACCGTGGTGAGAGAAACCAGCACGACCGCGAGCAGCAGTATCGCCCTCGGGAGCAGCCTTCCGTTTTTCATGCCGCCCTCCGCCATGCCCTGAGCCGTGCGGGGCGTGCCCGCGGGTTGGCGGCGATCTCCTCGGCACCCGGCTTGACCGGCTTTCTGGTCAGCACGGTCCCCAGCGCGGTCAGTTCGGAGTCGCGAACCGGCAGGCGCGGCGGCAGGCCGTGCGCAGGGTCGCTCCACTCACGGAAGGCGCGTTTCACCAGCCCGTCCTCGACGGAGTGGTAGGAGATGACGACGAGCGTGGCCCCCGGGCGGAGCAGCTCCCGGATCGCCGGGAGCGCGACCCTGAGGGCCTCGATCTCGTCGTTGACCCGGATTCGGAGGGCCTGGAAGAGGCGCGCCTTCTCCGCGTGGGTGGCGCGGCGCGCCAGTACCGACTCCAGGACTGCCACCAGGTCGTCGCTGGTCCGGAGGGGACGCTCCGCGCGGCGCCGCACGATGCGGTTGGCCAGTGACGCGCATCTGGGCGCCTGTCCTGCGCGGAGCGCCGCCATCAGTTCCCCTTTCGGCGCACTGGCCAGAAACCCCTCGGCCGTGAGCGCCCCCTCCGAATCCATCCTCATGTCGAGCGCGACCCCGCGGCGGAAGGTGAAGCCGCGACGATCGCTGTCGAGTTGCCGCGAACTCACTCCCAGGTCGAGGAGTGCTCCAGCCAGCCCCTCAACGCGCAGTTGCAGGTCGTGCCCCACCTCGCTGAAGGACATCCGCACCAGCCGGACCCGACCGTGAAAGCCCGATAGCCGGGCGCGCGCCGCCTCGAGCGCCTCGCCGTCGCGGTCGAGACCCACCACTCGGCAGCTCGGGCACCGTTCGAGAACGGCGTGTGCATGCCCCCCTCCCCCTACCGTCCCATCGAGGTAGAGACCGCTCTCACCGATCAGGTACCGCATGACTTCGTCCACCAGCACCGGGCGGTGGTATTCAGGGGTAAGCACATCCACACCCCCCTCATCCGAAGATCTGTGCAGCGAATCCGTCGTCTTCCGCCTCGCGTGCGAACTGCTCTTCGAAGCGAGCGGGGTTCCATATCTCGATGCGGTCCAGCGCCCCGATGAACAGGGCGACATCGTCGAGTCCTACGCGCTCACGCAGACCCGGCGGAATGCGGATGCGGCCGTGGGCGTCGGGTTCGACTTCGGTCGCATTCGACGAGACGGTTCGTATGTAGGCGCCGCGGTCCTCACGCCCCCTTCGGTGGGCAATGAGGTTCTCCTGGATCTCCGCCCACTTTTCGGGTGGAAACAGGTCCAGATGGGTGGTCTGCCATTGGAGCAGGACGAGCGGTCCCCCGGACACAACCCGGCGGAACGGAGAGGGAAAGCTGACCCTCCCCTTTCCGTCGATCTGGTACTCGTGTCGGCCAAGGAATCCAGACATGGTGTGCACCCCATTTCATCCCACTGGACCCCATCTTACTACAGTTTTATCCCACCCGCAAGCAATACTATGGGACTGGGACCGGCTTTTGGAATGGGTGACCGCCAACTTCGGGCGCAAAAAACGGGGGCGCCGCGGGTTTATTCCCCTGCGGCGCCCCCGTTGCCTGAGAGGCGGTGCCCGGCCCTGAGCGGTATCAGAGACCGCGCTGGATGATCGCCTCCTGAATCTCGATGTACTGCTGGGTGGCGTCGCGGAACTGCTGCAGGTTGATCGACCGGCCTTCCGCGTAGGCGGCTACCCTGGGAAGGGCAAAGAGTCGACCGGCCTGCTGGAACTTGGGCAGCGTCAGTTGCGCCGTCTGCAGGTTCTGGGGCTTCTCCTGTTCCAGTGCCTGCTGGTAGAGGGCGTAGGCGTGCCAGAAGTCAATCTCACCGGCGGATCCGTCCGAGATCTCGTTCTCGAAGGCCTTCGCCAGTCCGATGAGCCGCAGGCCATAGTCGAGGTCGGGAGGCTGGGCGTTGATCCCGTTGTTGACCGCTTCCGCGAAGAAGATCCTCGCCGCGTCGTCGGCAGATCTTCCACCGTTCTCGACAGCCTGCTGCAGGTAGGGAAGCGCCTCTTCCGCACGCCCCAGTTCGACCAGCCAGTTGCCCTGGCGGAATTCCACGTCCCGGGTGCCCGGGTCGCGCGTCTTGGCTTCACTGAGGGCGGTGATGGCCTCGTCCACGCGACCGACATCCTTGAGAAGGTCGGCATAGACCGACCAGAGCGACGCTTCCTCATCGTGCGTCTGCAGCACCCGCTCGGCCATATCGACGGCTTCCTCGACCTGACCCAACTCGTTGAAGATCGCGATCATGTTCCTGAGGTGCCCGATATCCATCTCTATGCCGCGTTCCCGATAGGCAGCCTGGTAGGACTGTTGGGCTTTGCGGTAGAGTTCTGCGGCTTCGGCCGAAAGCGGACTTCCGGGTGCCACCTCGCTCATGCGGTCCTGGGCCGCGCGCGTCGCGAAAGAGGCGTGCTGCAGCAGAAGGTCCACATTGTCCGCTTCGATATCGAGCCCCTCCTCCGCGAGAAGCATGGCACCCTCGGGATCACCCGCCTGGGCCAGTTCGAAGGCGATGCGCATCCGTACCTGCGCATTGCCCGGGTTCAACACCAGGTACGCGGAGTAGTGCTCGCGAGCCTCGTCGTCCAGGCCAAGGGTCGCGGCCAGGAAGCCAGCCAGCTGGAGCGCGCCCTCGTGAAGCGGATCGAGCTCGATCACCTGCAGGGTTTCCGTGTACGCCTCCTGAGGCCGTTCCGTCTGTCTGAGGACGTTGGCGTAGATGAACCGCACCTGGGCATGGTCCGGGTTCATGTCCAGGGCCCTGGTACAGTTGTCCTCGGCGCTCTCCCAATCCTGCGAGTCGAAGTACTGGGCGCAGAAGTCGGCCGCGAGAGACTGCTGCACGAAGGTCTGGAACGCCCCCATGATCTCCTGCGCGGCCATTTCGGGGTCGTCCCTGCTCCAGGTCTTGTCCTCGATGGTCAGGGCGGTACCGCCGGGGGCCGCAAACTGAACACCCGCCAGGGTGAACGTCCTGTCGTCGCGGTTTTCCGTGGACGTTCCGCAGAAGACGATCGCGGCGTTGACCAGACTGGCCAGCTGGAGCGACTGGGTGCAGTCCAGGTCGTCATACTCGATGTCGTACTGCTTGGTGGCGTCGCGAACCTCGCCCTCCTCGACCGGCTGGTGTCGGGGCGACTGGTTGATCAGGTCCCGCAACTCCTTCGCGAGATCCCGGCCGAAGTTCTTGTTCGCATCGTCGATGGGCTTCAGGTTGGTGACCATTACCCTCGCGCGCTCCGCGACCTGCGCACCCAGGTGCGCCGTCAGGAGAGGGCCGCCTGCCAGCGCAAGCAGACCCAGGCTCAGAATTCCGATCCGTAGCCGACTCCTCATTGTTCCTCTTTCTCCATTCAGATTTGCACGGTCGGGTATAGCGACAACGCAAAACCCAGCGCCGCGTGTCGAACCCCGGTCATTCCAACGGGGCTCGGCACGACAGTGCCAGGGTTCCACGCAATCCTCGGACGGCAGACTTGGTAATGTATGGACCCCTTTTGCGCAAGGTCAAGGAAGAGCGGGACTTTACCCCGCCCACGCTCCGCCGGTTCCATGTTTCACTGTTACCGCGTTTCGCCCGAAAGGGTCCATCCCGATCTGGACGCACCGGCTCCCCCATTGCAGATTCCAGTTGCACGCGGCGGGGTGGGCCGAGCTGGCGCCCCCGCGAATTCGCATGAATCCAACAGGAGAATGAAGAGTGGAGAGTATGAAGAAAGCCGTTTTTGCGACGATCGCGCTCGTATCGGCGTTTGCGGCGGCCCCGGCGGGTCTTGAAGCTCAGGGTTGCTGGGTCGCGCGCGGCGACGCGTCCGATCGCCCCAGCCCGCTGGACTCGGCCGTGGTCAGCATGGGTGGAGACATGGTGAAGGTCTGCTTCGGGGCTCCCTCGGCGAGGGATCGGACGCTCGTGGGCGGCGACATCCACCCCTTCGGCGCGCCGTGGCGGACGGGAGCCAACGAGGCGACCTCCATCCACCTGCCCTTCGCGGCGACGGTGGCGGGCGCGGCGGTCCCCGCGGGATCCTATTCCCTGTACACCGTCCCGGGCGCGGATTCCTGGGGCGTTCACCTGAACTCCGTCGTGGAGCGGTGGGGGATCCCCATAACCGACGAAGTCATGGCCAGCGACGTCGGTTCGGGCACGGCACCGGCGTTCGGCAACGACCACACGGAGACGATGGACATGACCTTCGAGAACGCCTCCGCCGACGCAGCCACGCTGGTCCTGCGCTGGGAGAGCTACAGGGTCGAGATCCCGGTCGCGCGGCAGAACTGACCGGAACTCATCGGCGGTAAATCCGCGGCGGAGACCGGCAGCTGCGACTCCGGTCTCCGCCGCGCGCTTCAACTCCGGCGCAGGGTGATTCCGCCGGACCCTGTGTCGATCACCACCCGGCCATCGCCGTCCCCCACGCTACCACGGAAATGGCGGCGCTTCGACTCCACGGTTTCCACGTCCGGGACGTCGACCGAGACTCGGCCACTGCCGGAACTCAGGTCGAGCGCGGCGCCGAACCCGGCGGGCACCGCCACCACCACCGATCCGGATCCCGTATCCACCATCAGGCGGTCCACGTCCTCGGCCAGATCGAGCCGCACCGCACCGCTGCCGGTGTCGCAACTGATGCGGGCCGAAGACACGTCTTCGAGGTCGATCCTCCCCGACCCGGTGTCCACCAACAGCTCCTCGACGGTGAGGCCCATTCCGCCAATGCGCCCGGAGCCCGTGTCGACCGACACGCGCGCACCGGTGAGCTGCTCCAGAACGACGCTTCCCGAGCCCGTGTCGACGGTGACATCACCCCGCACGTCGGAGATCGCCACCGCCCCCGAGCCGGTATCGACCTCGACCCGGCCCTCGACGTCGGCGACATCCACGTCGCCAGCCCCGGTCCTGAAGGTCACGCCGGCCTCGAGGTTGCGAACACGCCCTTCGCCGACCCCCAGGTTCACCGCAACCTCGACCCCCCGAGGCACCCTCACGGTCAGGTCCGCGTGAGCCTCCAGTCCGCCACCCCTGCCGGAGATCCGGACCCGGTCCCCACCTCCACGCCCGCCGAAGAACGTCCCGTCCCGGCGGACACGCATGGTCGTGTTCGACCCCCGGCCGCCCTCGCGGTATACCACCCGGTCATCGGGATAGAGGATGCGGAGGGTTTCGTGATCGCCGATCCGCCCGGTCTCGACCGTCAGCCTGGCGGCGTCGCTCCCGCCGCGCGCCACCTCGACCACGACCTGCGATCCGTTCCCGGGAACGACTTCGACCTCGCCTGCGAGGTTGTAGATGGCCACCCGGGGACCATTCACCCGATGGACTTCCTGCGCGGCGAGCGGGGCCGGCACGACGGTGCCGGGCACGGCGCCGGCCGGCGCCCACGGGATGGCGGGTAGCAGGAGAGCGGAGGCGGCGAGCAGGCCGGCCTGGAACCGCGAGGTCGTGGATTTCGTCATCGTCGCATATCCTTCGGGATTGGGAGAGAGAACGCGTCGGGGCAAACTACGGTCCCGGCCGCAGGGAAGGTTTCGCGAACCAGGGGTAAGAGGCGCAGATAGCCAGGAGGGGAAGCCATGGAAGTGCTGCCGGTCGACATCATAGGACTCGTTTCCGTGATCATGGGGATATCGGTCGTGCTGATCCCGGTCATGGGCCTGACCGCGCGCTACGCGCTGAAGCCGATCGTGTCGGTGATGGACCGCTACCTGCACGGCAAGGGCACGGAAGAGTCCGTCCAGATCGTTGAGCGCCGCCTGGCCCTGCTGGAGCAGCAGCTCGACGACGTGCAGGGGTCGCTGCGGCGCCTGGTGGAGGTCTCGGAGTTCGACGCCCAGCTGCGGGCGGGTTCAGACCTTGAGGAAGATCCCCCGCGCATACATGCTCCAGGCGACTCCGAGCCAGAGTAGAACCATGGCGACCGCAAACGCCAGCGAGCCGTTGAGCGGTCCCGCCCATGAGGCGAAGGCGGTTTCGTAGATCAGGTTGTAGGCCGACGTGGTGTCTCCTGCAGCGCGGTTGACTCGCCACAGCACAAGGCTCTTCGCGACCAGTCCCGACGCCACGAACACCGTGATCGCGTTCATGCCGTAGACCACCAGCGGGCGTGTCCACGCGCGCCAGCCCCTCACGTCCACGATCCAGTACAGCGCCCCCAGCACTACCAGCGCCCACCCGGTCGTGTAGGCGACGTACGAACTCGTCCAGATCGGCTTGTTGATCGCGAACACGACGTCCCACGCATGGCCGAGCAGGATCAGGACCACGCCCAGCCCCAGCAGGCGGCCGGTCACGGCACCGCCGGACCGCAGGTAGTCGCCCGCAAACAGCCCGGCCAGCGTGCTGGAAACGGCCGGAAGCGTGCTCAGCAGGCCCTCGGGGTCGTAGACGCCGCCTCCGCCGCTCCACATGTGGGCACCCAGCACCGCCCGGTCGATCCAGGCAGCCAGATTGCCCTCGGGCGACAGGTCACCCGCGCCGAAGCCGGGGACGGGCACCAGCGTCATCAGCGCCCAGTAGCCGAAGAGCAGCGCCAGCATCGCCCCGAAGACGGCCCGCCGCGACAGGAACAGCACCAGCGTGCCGGCGACCAGGTAGACCATGGCGATGCGCGCGAGCACGCCGACCAGACGAACCGTGGCCAGGTCGAAGGAGGGCCACGCGGCCCCGAGAAAGCCGAGTCCGTACAGAATGAGCGCGCGCGTTGCGACGTGGCGCAGCAGCTGGGAACGAGTGTCTCCCCTGGCCCCGCGGGACGCGAACGAGAACGACATGGCCACCCCGATCGCGAACAGAAAGAAGGGGAAGACCAGGTCGGTCGGCGTGGCTCCGTGCCAGGTCGCGTGGAGGAGTGGCGGATACACGTGCGCCCAGCTGCCCGGGTTGTTCACCAGGATCATCCCGGCAATCGCCAGGCCCCGGAAGGCGTCGAGCGAGGTGAGCCGCCCGGGGACGGACCCGCTCCCGGCGCCGGTCACAACAGCCACCCCTCCACGAGGTCGGCGACGCGGGCCGCGACATCGGGCGCGTCGGCATCGAAGACGGGCACCTTCCAGGGAAGATCGGGACGGTCGGTGACCACCCCCAGCACGCGCCGATCCCGCCCCTCCTCCGGCGGCACGACCGGCTCCGGCTGCGCTTCGGCGCGGTAGATCTCGATCTTGGGCACGGGAGCGTCGCGGAACCCCTCCACCACCACGATCTCGGCTTCCGACAGGTGGCGGGTCAGGAGCAGGTCGAGCGAAGGGTCCCCCTCGGGGCCCCAGTCCCCCACAAGGGCGAACTCGGTAGGCCCGGCCAGCAGCACGCGTTCGGCGCGCCCCTCGTACCGGTGCCTCCAGGAATCCGTCCCGGCCGTGTCCAGGCGGAAGTGGTGCCCGTGCTTCACCGACATGACCCGGCGGCCGCGCGCCCGCAGTTCGGCGATGACGCCCACGCTCAGCGTGGTCTTCCCCGACTTCTTGTTCCCGATGATCGAGAAGCTCGGCGGAGGCAGGTCCCTGGGCCGGTTGACGCTGCGGAAGCAGTTGCTGGTGAGTCCCGTGTCGATCACGACCGGATCGAGAGACCGCGCGAAGGGTCCGCTCGCGAGGCTTCGCAGATTCATCGCGTCGGTAAGCGGGTGGAGGGTCGCCAGTGGGTAGACTGCGCACAACGGGTGAAAACCCCACGGCGGCCCGGTGCGCGGAACGCAGGGCCGGCCATGCGCGCGCCACTCGTCCGCAAGACGGCGCAGCGCGTCGGTGCTCACCCATGGCATGTCGACCGCCAGCGCCAGGACCGCCTTGTGGCCGTCGCGCAACGCGCGCCCGAGCGCCGCGTCGATCCCTCCCAGGGGCCCCATCAGCGGCCGCCGGTCGGGGAGCGTCTCGAGTTCCACCTCGTCCGCCACGCGAGGGTGGTTGACCACGGCCACCACGTCGTCGCACACCGCCTCGAGCCGCTCGGCCGCGACCTGCCAGAGCGGCTGGCCGTGGAGGCGCGCCAGCGTCTTGGGCGAGCCGAAGCGCCGACTGCCACCCCCGGCCAGAATGGCACCCAACAGACTCATTCCGCTTTCCCTCCCAGGCCGGCGATCCGCTCGCCGCCGCTGTAGACGTTGTAGCCGTCGCGCTTCGCAAACCCGACCAGCGTCATGTTGAACCGCCGCGCGAAGGACACCGCCAGACTTGACGGCGCCCCCACCGCCACCACCATCGGGAACCCTGCCATGGCGGCCTTCTGGAGGATCTCGAACGACGAGCGACCCGAGACGACCAACCCGCGCTCCGATCCCGGCAGGGAACGCGACAGCACCAGCGAGCCGACCACCTTGTCGACGGCGTTGTGGCGCCCCACGTCCTCCCGGACCAGGACGATCCGTCCCTCCGCGTCGAACAGCCCGGCCGCGTGGATGCCCCCCGTCCGGTCGAAGACGTGCTGGGCGGACCGCAGCCGGTCCGGCAGCGCGCGCACCTCGGCCTCCTGCACCGACAGCGTGCCGTCCGGGACCGCTGCGCACCCCATCACCTCGACCGATTCGAGCGACGCCTTCCCGCACACCCCGCAGGACGACGTGACGTAGAAGTTGCGGGTCAGGCTCGACGGGTCGAAGGCGTCCGGGTCGCGCAGCGACGCGGTCACCACGTTGTACTCCTGTGGGTCGACGTCGCGGCAGTACCTCACGTCGCCGAGCGCGTGCGGGTCGGTGATCACTCCCTCGGTGAAGAGGAAGCCGGCAGCCAGCTCGAAGTCGTCGCCAGGTGTCCGCATGGTCACCGACACGGGGTGCTCGCGCTTTCCCTCGTCGCCGCGCACCTCGAGGCGGACCTCCATGGGCTCCTCCACGGCGACGCTGTCGCTCCTCTCCGTGATCCATCCTCCCCTCATCCGCCGCACACGAACCCTGGCCGCCCTGCGCCTGGACATGGTTGTCACGTGAGCACCCCCGGATTCGTCGCGCGCGGTCCTTCTCGCAGCGCGTCTGCCGCTCGCGCGCCGCACTCGCCAAATGTTTACCATACCTGTATCTATTGTGGCGCACTTTCCACCGCGGCGCACTTCAAACCCGAAACCCGGCCACTCGATGCCAGAACCGACCAACGCTGAACTCGTGGCGCGCTGGAAGGACGAGCCGGCACCCCTGCTGCCACTCCTCCACGACTTCCACGAGCGCGACGGCCACCTCTCGGAGGAGGCGTTGCGGGCGGTTTCGAAGGGACTTCGGATCCCCATCGCCGACCTCTTCGGCACGGTCACCTTCTACCATCACTTTTCGCGGGACGCCGGCGGCCTGGACCGGCCGCGAGTCTGCAACGGTCCCGTGTGCACCATGCGCGGCACCGAAGTGCTGATCGCGAGCCTGCGGGCGGCGGGCCACGACCCGGGCGTCATGCCCTGCCCCGGCCGCTGCGACCAGCCGGTCCCCGTAATCCACGGCGGCACCGTGCTGACCGGCCGGACGGCGAGCACGCTCGTCAGCGGGCCTTCGCCGCTGCCGCCTCCGGCCCCCGCGGGCGTGGAGGAATGCGTCTTCGCGGGTATCCGCAATCCGGGCCGGGCCACGCTGGCCGGATACCGGAGCGATGGCGGCTACGAGGGGCTGATCCGGGCGGTCACCACGATGTCACCCGGCGAAGTCATCGACGTGATCGACGCGAGCGGGTTGGCGGGCCGCGGAGGTGCGGGGTTCCCCACAGGGCGGAAGTGGCGGGCGGTGGCCGACGCGCCGGGCGGCCCGAAGACGATCGTATGCAACGCCGACGAGGGCGAGCCCGGCTGCTTCAAGGACCGGGTGCTGATGGATCACGACCCCCATGGCACCATCGAGGGAATGGCGCTCGCCGCCTACGCGACGGGTGCCGTTCGCGGCTTCATTTACCTTCGCTACGAGTACCCCGAGACCTTCGACATCCTGGAAGGCGCGATCGCGGAGGCGGAGGCGGCGGGGCTGCTGGGCGACGGAATCCTCGGCACGGACTTCGCGTTCGACCTGATGGTGCGGCGCGGCGCCGGCGCCTACATCTGCGGTGAGGAGACGTCGCTGCTGAACTCGCTCGAGGGCACGCACCCCTTCCCTCGCAACCGCCCCCCCTTCCCCGTCACGCACGGCTACGAAAACCTGCCCACGGTTGTGAACAACGTCGAAACGCTTGCCTCCGCGCCCCCGATCGTGGTCCACGGCGCCGACTGGTACCGCGGGCTCGGTCTGGGGGACCACGCCGGCACCAAGGTGATCAGCCTCTCGGGCGACATCGCTCGCCCAGGCAACTACGAGGTGCCGATCGGGCTTCCGCTGCGGGATCTGCTCCATATCCTGGCCGGGGGACCGCTCCCCGGGCGCACGATTCAGGCGGTCACGATGGCGGGCCTCTCGGGCGGCTTCCTGGCCGGCACCGACCTCGACGTCACACTCGACGAGCCGTCGATCCGCTCGAAGGGGAGCTTCCTGGGCGCAGGCGGGATCATGGTCTTCGACGACTCCCGCGACATGATCCGGGTCACCCGCGAATCCATGGAATTCTTCGCCGAGGAGTCGTGCGGCAAGTGCTTCCCGTGCCGGATCGGAACCCAGCGCCTGGTCGAGCGCCTGGAGGGTGACGGACCCCGCTCCGTCGAGGCGTGGGTTGACGAAGTCACCGACCTGAACGAAGTCATGAAGAAGACGAGCGCGTGCGGACTGGGCCAGGCTGCCCCACTTTTGACCGAGAGCCTGATCCGGTATTTCCCGGACCGTGTTCGGAGGCATGTGGAGAAAGGATAGAGGGCGATGAAGCAAAACGGCTCCCCCTCGAAGAACGGCACCGCGCTGACCCTGACGCTGGACGGAGAGAAGGTCACCTTCTCACGCGGCGAGACCGTGTACGAAGTCGCCGAGCGGCACGGCAGGGAAATCCCGACGCTGTGCTACGACCCGCGCCTCGAGCCCTTCGGAGGCTGCCGGCTCTGCGTGGTCGAGCTGGAGGGCGCGCGCAATCCGGTGGCCTCGTGCACAATGGAGGCCCAGCCGGGGATGCGGGTGCGCGCCCGCACGGCCGCGCTCGAAGTGCAGCGGCGCATCCTCATGGAGATGGTCGCGTCGGAGAACCGCGACACCGATGTCGACCCCATGCACGGCTATGCATCGCAGGAGATGGCCGACCTGCTCGACCGCTACGACGCTCGCACGGGCCGCTTTGCGGGCGCCACCTCTGGCACGAGCCGTCCCGACGACGACAACCCCTTCATCAAGCGCGACTACGAGAACTGCATCTCCTGCTACCGCTGCGTGCGCGTCTGCGCCGAGCAGGAGGGCGACTACGCGATCTCGGTCATGAATCGGGGCTTCCACACGCAGATCACCACCGAGTTCGGCGGCCTTCTGAAGGACTCGGCGTGCACCTTCTGTGGGCAGTGCATCCAGACCTGTCCCACGGGTGCGCTGGGAGACCTGAAGGCGCTGGCCCACAAGGACGTTCCCGGCGAGACCGAGACGACCCGCACCATCTGTCCCTACTGCGGCGTCGGCTGCTCGGTCGACATCATGACGCGCGGGGAGAAGATCGTGGGCATCCTCCCCGCCATGGACGGCCCGGCCAATGAAGGCGCGCTCTGCGTCAAGGGCCAGTTCGCCTTCGACTTCGTGCATCATCCCGACCGGCTCAGCACCCCCTTCGTGCGCGACGACGCAACGGACAAGCTGCGCCCCGCGTCGTGGGACGAGGCGCTGGACTTCGCGGCAGGCAAGCTGCGCAAGGTCGTGAAGGACCACGGGCGCCGCGCCGTCTACGGGATCGCCTCCGGACGCGCGCCCCACGAAGCCGCCTACATGATGCAGCGCTTCATCCGGGCGGGATTGGGGACGAATCACATCGACAACTGCAGCCGTGCCTGACACGCCCCCACAGTCGCCGGTCTGGCGGCAACAATCGGAAGAGGGGCGATGTCGAACCCTCTCGCCGACATGGACAAGCCCGATGTGATCTTCTGCATCGGCACCAACATGACCGAGTGCCATCCCGTGGCGGCCACGCGGCTCAAGCGGGCGCTCGCGCGCGGCGCGAAGATGATCGTGGCGGACCCGAGGCGGATCGGGCTGGCCGAGATCGCCGACGTCCACCTGCCGCTGCGCGTTGGGTCGGATGTCTCGCTGCTGCTGGCGATGGCGCATGTGATCGCCCGCGAGGGGCTGATGGACCAGGCCTTCATCGACGAGCGCACCGCCCACGGCGAGGACTTCATGGAGCACGTCGCGCAGTACACCCCCGAGTGGGCGGCCGAGATCTGCGAGTGCGACCCGGAGGACATCGAGAAGGCGGCGCTGCTCTACGGCGGGGCCGACCGGGGCGCCATCTACTACACGGTCGGGGTCACCGAGCACATCTGCGGCGTCGACAATGTGCAGAGCCTCTGCAACCTGGCCCTGATGACCGGCAACCTGGGCCGCGAGGGCACCGGGGTGAACCCCATGCGCGGGCAGAACAACATCCAGGGCGCCGGCGACGCGGGCGCGCTGCCGAACAACTACCCCGGCTTCCAGACCGTCACCGATCCCGCGCACCAGGAGAAGTTCCACGAGGCATACGGGCGCAAGGTCGATCTCGAAACCGGCATGACCAAGGTCACGGCGCTGGACCTGTGCGGCGACGGCATCCACGCGATGATCATCGACGGCGAGAACACGCTCGTCACCGACCCGGACCGCCACCACTGCGAGCACGCGCTCAAGAGCCTGGACTGCCTGGTCGTGATCGACATCTTCATGACCGAGACGGCGAAGGTGGCCGATGTGGTTTTCCCGGCCACGGCCTGGGCGGAGACCGACGGCGTCTGCACCAACACCGAGCGCCGCGTGCAGCGGTTGCGCGCAGCGGTGCCGCCGCCAGGCGAAGCGAGGCCCGACTGGTGGATCCTCTCACAGCTCGCCCGGCGAATGGGCTGGCAAGGCTTCGATTTCGGGTCCGCCAGGGAGGTCTTCAACGAGCTCTGCGCCCTCTCACCCCTCTACAACGGGCTCGACTGGGACCGGATCGACCGCGGCGAGTACCAGTGGCCCGTGCCCACGCGCGATCACCCCGGGACGCCCCGCCTGCACGAGGAGCGCTTCGAGAACGGGCGCGGGATCTTCAAGATGCTGGAGTACCGCGACCCCGAGGAGACCGTTTCGGACGAGTATCCGATGTGGCTCACGACCGGCCGGCGGCTGCCCCAGTACCACACGCGGACCCAGACCGGGCGTTCGGACGGGATCGACTACCTGCTGTCCGAGGAGACGCTGGAGGTGCACCCCGAAGACATCGTGCGCCTGGGGCTGGAAGACGGCGGCTGGGCCGAGATGAGCAACCCGCGCGGTTGCCTGCACGTGAAGGTGCGCGCGACGACGAAGTCGCCGAAGGGGACGGTGTTCGCCTCGTTCGCCTTCGAGGACGTGCCGGTGAACGTGCTGACCGGGGGTGGGTACGACCCGGTGACGCAGACTGCGGCGTTGAAGGCCTGTCCGGTGGCGCTGAAGCCGGTGGGGCCGCCGCCGGCGCTGGGGCAGGTGGGTCCCTTGCCGGGAGGTTTCTAGGCCGTGGCGCCGGAAAACCGCCTGATCAAGCGAGTCGTGCTGCGCAACTACAAGAGCATTGCGGCGTGCGACGTGTCGCCGGCGCAGTTGACGTTCCTGGTCGGCCCAAACGGCTCTGGGAAGAGCAATTTCCTGGACGCGCTAAGGTTCGTTGCGGACGCCCTTCGCTTCTCAATTGATCATGCGCTGCTCGACAGAGGAGGTATCAAAGAGGTACGCCGCCGTTCCAGTGGCCGTCCTACTCACTTCGGGATTCGACTTGAGTTCGAACTGGCGGAATCCACCGGCCACTTTGCCTTCAACGTTGGAGCCAAGAAGGGAGGCGGACATGAGATTCAGCAGGAAGAATGCTCCGTAGTACCAAAGGGTCGGGATCGGGGTCACCACTATCGAGTGTATTGGGGGCGCGTCAGCTCGAGCAGTATTGACCCGGCACCTGCCGCGGCCCCTGACCGTCTCTACCTCGTCAACGCATCGGGCATTGATGCCTTCCGTCCGGTCTACGACGCGCTTTCGGGAATGGGCTTCTACAGCCTCAGTCCCTCGGCCATTCGGGATCTCCAGCCGCCGGACCCGAGGGAGCTCTTGAGTCACAATGGGAGCAATATCGCCAGCGTCCTAGGTCGGCTCGCAGCTCGGTCGCCCGAAGTCAAGAAGCGGATTGAGGAGTATCTCGGGAAGGTTGTCCCGGGTGTTACGCATGTCGATAGGAAGGCAGTCGGCCCCAAAGAAACCCTGCAGTTCCGACAGCGCCTAGGCAGCGCGAAACATCCCTGGCGCTTCTACGCGAGTAGCATGTCTGACGGGACACTGCGTGCTTGCGCCGTTTTGGTGTCGCTATTTCAGGGTGTCGGCCAAGACAACGCGGAGCGGTCATTGGTTGGAATCGAAGAGCCTGAAATCGCGCTGCACCCCGCCGCTGCGGGCGTCCTCGTCGATAGTCTTCGTGATGCTTCTCAACATGTTCAGATACTGGTTACGAGCCACAGCGCAGATCTGCTCGACAGCAACGACATCCCGGACGAATCAATACTGATAGTGATGGCCGAACATGGAGAGAGCCGCATCGGCCCATTGGATGAGATCGGGCGCTCGGTTCTCAAGGACCGTCTCTATACTGCCGGAGAGCTACTCAGAATGAACCAGTTGGACCCAGATCCGGCGCTCTCGCGGTTGCACCTAGACCAAACCGACCTATTCGATTGAAGTCGCGAGGCGTGCGGAAGATTGCGACGATCGTGGAGGGCTACGGTGAGGTAGATGCTGTACCGATTCTGCTCCGGCGGATCGCCGTGTCACTGGAGTTGGCTGTTCACGCCCCGCGGCCAATCCGAGTGAAGCGAGACAAGGTTGTCAAGGCGGGAGAGCTGGAACGCGCTGTTGAGTTAGCGGCCCGCCAAGTCGATTCAGATGGATGCATACTGGTTCTCCTCGACGCTGAGAAGGACTGCCCCAAGGACCTAGCACCCGCACTGCTTCGCCGGGCAATCGATGCGCGCCCGGATCGGCAGATCCGGGTTGTGCTTGCTAAGACCGAGTACGAAGCTTGGTTCCTGGCAGCCGCTAGCTCCATCGCGGGAAAGAGACGTATCGAGCCTTCCGTCACGCCGCCCGACGATCCAGAGTCGATTGGAAGTCCCAAGGCGTGGCTGAGAAGACGCATGCCACCGCACCAACCCTACAGCGAAACTGTGGACCAACCGGCTCTCACCGCAGTCTTCGACCTTGAAGCCGCCCGTTCGGCACCCTCCTTCGACAAGCTATGGCGGGATGTCCAAGCGCTGCTGGAGGCCGCCTCGTGAGCAACTCCACCGAGGTCGCGTACAATCTCGCCCTCGCGTGGCTTCTCCGTCACGATGAGCTGAACGCGCAGGTAGAGCAGCGCCACATAGTCCGGCCAGGCGCGCGGACAGGCCGATGTCCTGCTCGACTTCGACGGCTCCGCAGTCGTGATCGAGGCAGAATTCGGCGCGCCTGCCAAGGCTGATGCTGACAAACGTCCCCGCGGATCAGCCCCCAATGGTTGGGTGGGCTGCCGCTACGGCTAGCCGTGGCCGTTGGATACCCAGAACGGCTGGCCATCTGCCCGAGAGCGACACGGATTCCGACCTGGCGGCCGCCAAGGATCTGGCGACCTCCTGTCGCTACTACGGTAGCGAGCGGGGGGCTTGGCATTGGTCCATGGGTCGTGGCCGACATCAACCGCACGCTGGCCTTGGAGGCGACGCTACACGCTCGCCACTGAGGTCGACGTAGTGGTGGCGCGGCCGCGCTCGGCGTACGGCCAGGTCGCTTTCATTCGAGCCCGGCCATGCGCTCGTCCTCGCGTGTTCGTTCACGATCGACGAGTTGCCCCAGTCCCCGGCTCAACCTCCTCGCCCACCGACGGACCGCAGGCGTCTCGTGCCCTTTCAGCAGCTCGATTGGGGCTTGGTGCCCGGCGTAGTAGTCCGCCATTGAACTGACGACTCCCGTTGTGTGCAGATTCCTCTGGAACGCTTCCTGCACGTCGGTGCGCTCTCCGAAATTGTCGATAATCCGCGACATCACGGGATGAAGGTGGTGCCGTTCTAGGTCGCTGCCTGCCGCCGACAGGATTGGCAGGCACTGCGCGGCGAATGCCGGTGCCTTATCAGGGTTTATGTGGCACCACGCCAGAAGCGTTTCCTCAGGGAGCTCGAGGATCGGAGGGTTGAGTCCGCGGTCCCTTGCAAACCCTTCGCCCAAGACGAGCGCCATTAGATGTGCGAAGCTGGGGCTCGATACGATGGTGCCTCCGATCATCTGCCACGCGATCGCCGGAAACCCAGACAGTAGCTCCCGCAGAACGGGCCGTAGAGCTTCGCCGCAAAGATCGAGCCAACCGTCCTGATGCCGGGAAACCAATACCTTCGAAAATGCAAGGGCCGTCTCGCGGGCGTGGTCATCCTCGCGACCCTTCAAGAGCACCCGCATCAGGACCCGGGTGAAACACCATTCGGTCATCTCCTGGCTGACTCGGGGATCTGATGTCTGGGCTGCAGCCTGGAAGTCCCGCACTCTCCAGCGGTCGGCGTTCTCCGCCATCTTGAGGACCTGAGGTCGAAAGGCCGCTATCCTGAGTCCGGTTTCACGCGTGTCTTCTTCAGCATCTTCACTACGTAACATCACCGCCAGGATGTTAACGCCGATTGCGAACGATGTCGCGTCATGGTCGAGAAGTTTGTCGAGCAGTCTGGCCACCACCGCGCGCGGGAGCGGATCCAGCGTTTCGGGGTGTGTCCAGGACAAAAACGCGGAAGACCGAATCGTCCCTCGGGCCAAACCCTCGATGCCCTGCGCAACATCCCCGGACGTGAGCCCCACCCGCCGACACACTTCGGGGAAGACCGTAGCGAGTCCCTGGGATTCGAGTACACGCTGCTTGATCGCTTCCCCCTCGGCGCGATGTCGATCGGTCAGACCCTCAACAAATCCCACGAAGAGGTCATGGTTTCGATGGGCTTCCGGCGCTTGCTCGACGGCTCGGATGATCGGGTCCAGCCAATCGATCGGAGACGGTGCTCGCCTCGCTATGGACTCTCCTAGCGCAGCCGCGTGCATTTGCGTCCCGCAACTGAGCTGGGGAAGAAGCTCACGCAAGACCTCCGGCGGCCGCAGTAGCTCGTCGGACAGGGCGTCTATCTTGGCGCGAAGTGCCGCGAGATGCTCCGATGCTGATTCGACATCCCATCGGTGGGGCATCGGAGCTTCGGTCACCAGTGCGCGCACCCGATTATGAAGGTCAGTCGGGGTGAGCCGATCGATCAGGAGTTGGACGCGCGCGACCGTCGCCTCGTCAATTGACTTGTGGAAGTGTACCAAGGCCCCGTGCAGTTGCCGCAATGCAAGCGTCCACCGGTGGCGTGCGCCGGCGACTCGGTCGATGGCGTCCTCAACCGGACCAATGAACCCGCGGCGGACCAGATTGGCGACTGACCCGCCGAGCTCCTCACGGCTCGCTACGCCGACTTCGTCATTCCTCGCACCGAGTTTGGCGAGGCGAGAGATACACCCGCCGACGTACTCGGCCAGCTGCTTCGTCGTGGCCGGATGCCAACGATTCAAGGTTCGCCGTGAGCCCTGCACTTCCGGGCCGATTTCGCTCAAGCCGTCCACTGGGTTGTAGCTCGCCGCCAGTGCACGCACAACATGCCTCATCCGGGTCGCGTCGCTAGTCGCGATGGCCTCGTCGAGGAAGTGGAGACGGCGGTTTCCATCAGCCTCAGTGGCTCCCGAAATCGCGGGGAATAGTGCGGTAAACGGGCGGGACAGATACTCGCTGTCCGTCCCGTCCTCGACACCCAACAGCCGCGACATCAGGCGCGCACCAACCGCGAACGTCGCCGTGGGGAAGGCGATTCTGCCAAGGGCCCTCAGGAGGCTATGCCGCACGTTGTCACTGAGCCGCGACGGATCCGGATGGCTGTCGAGAATGCGTTCGATGCACTCTGCCACCACTTCGGGGTGCACTTCTGCCAAGCAAACGAGAACCTCGGCCCGGTTGTCGTAGACGGTGCCGGTGTCGAAAGGGCCGCCTTCTCTGCAAACATGCTTCACGACCTCGACCGCGATCTCCTCCTCGTTGAGGTGTGCCAGACGTTCGGCCGCTACCATGGTCAGGCCGGGCCCCAGGCTGCCCGAAAGCACCTGGTCCCATTTCCCGGGGTGCCAACCCTCCCATTGCCGCTTTGCAAGCCGAATGGCGATCGGTCGAGGCTGGATCGCTCCAAGTCCGCCGCGCCGCTTGAAGACACCCCGCTTCGTGAGTCGTTTTGTAGCCGCGTATAGGTCCTCCCAAGTGAGACGGCGACCCAAGGTTGCGATCCGCACCAAGTAGTCTTCGGTCGTCTGCGCGTCAGCGGGGCCCAGGTATCCGGTCTTCATGGATTCCACGGGCACCACGCGGAAGGCGGAAAGCAGCGCGGCGGACCGAAGCAGGCGGTCGGCATCGTGCGGTCCTCTCCCGACCACGAAGCGGTCTATGAATTGGTCCGAGCGCGGGTCGACGAGTTGGGTGGCACCTGGGTCGCCACCAATGCGGATCGGGACTCCCGGAAATCCCGCCGAGATGCGGGCGAGACGCTGCCGGTCCAATGACCCATACGTCCCAGCAACATGTTCAACGATCGCCTCAACGACGCTCGCTGCCGCCTCGGGGACTAGGATTGTGTCGGTACCACGATGGGAGGGTATTTCATCGTCAATCGTCACCAAGGAAACCTTGCTGCCGGCACGCCGCACGACCCTTACCAGGTCGTCATGGTTCTGCGGGTCGCAATCGTCCACCACGACGATGGCGCGTGTGCCAGAATTGGCCAACTGGTCGACGATCGCGGGCAGCCCTCTGTCGGGTACTGCAGACTGCGCGGCGTACATCACCAAGTCGTGCAGCGGGCGCTTGCCAGTTGGGGCATCGTCTGCTCCGCCCAAGGCCTCGAGACAGAGGCGCGATTTGCCCACGCCCGACAGTCCCACCACCCGAAGGGCGGTGCCGGGTTGGGGTAACTGCTCTCGAAACACCCGTCGTAGCTCCGGCAACCGGGGATCTTCCACCCATGGAATCGCATGCTCACTCCGTTTTCTCCAGTAGTACCAGGAAGTGAACAGACCGGCGCGCGCGAGTCCGACCTTCTCCTGACACCAAAGAGCCACCGACGGATTAGCGTTGACCCAGCGGGCAGTCATTTCGGCGTCCCTGAATGAGATCCGCTCCGGGGCAACGGACAACCCAGCACCGTGTAGTGCCCCTTGGATGGCCTTCTCCCGCTTTTCGGTTTCCGGTCGCGAGTACGCGCGGGTGCACAGCATGACGTAGTGCCCATCCTGCTGAAGGACCGACCGCACCATCGGCTTCACCTTGCCCTGCGCTACCACCTCCCGCCCGGCTTGGGCGGGTTTGATCCCGCCAGCCTTCAGCTGAAACTGGCAGAGGCGAGAGGGCAGGAACTGGGTGCGCTCCGGCCCGGCCGTCCAGGAGATGCGACCATCCTCCCCACCGTCGGGCGCGTCAATGTTGCTCGACACGTGGATGCCATCGAGTGGAATGCCGTTCGCTTGGGCCTCGACATACAGGAGCCGACGCAGGAGCTCGTGAAGCTGCTCGGGTCGGAGACTCTTGAGATCTTCACCCCGCACCTCGAATGGAGAGGGTGTCCGGGGCCGTGCCGGAGGAGCCTCGTCCCCGCGAAGCACCCACGCGGCTTCGGGATGAGCTTCCAGCACGCGCAGCAGGCTGATCGCAGCCGCCCGCGGCCTCATGCTCCCCGACTCGTACTTAGTGAACGCCCGCGGCCCACCGCCAAGGAGCGCTCCGGCCTCTTCCTGGGTAAGCTCCAGCCGCTCGCGGATCGCCCGAATCCGGTCGGGCGTCATGTCCTGCTTTGGGTTCTGAATTTTCATAGAAAATGTGTAATGTACCATAACGGTCCATAGGATATGTTTTGTATCAATAATACGAAAACCCGACGAGAAGTACAACGGCCCATGGTTGTTCGGCCCCATTGCCCGGTGACACCGAGGCCCGAGTCCGGGAGAGGAGGGGAGGGCGCTGGCTTGGGGTGCCTCTGGGGCGGTAGATCGGATCGCCCCCCGCAGCGTCCATGCCACCGTTCCGGTCAGCCGAGAATCTTGTTTTGGGGTGCCGCCTTCCGTGCCGTGGGAAGATGGTCGCCATACATCTCCTCCGTCACCGCGACTATGTCCCCTGCGTCCGCCAGGCAAACTTCCTGCGCCTGGGCTTTCATCTCGGCCTCTATCCCGTGCAGCGCCTCCGCAATGGGGCCGGCGATGGCCGCAACCGTGTCGGAATCACCACCCAACGAGACCGCGTTCCGAATCGCGTCCTCGAACGATACCGACTCCAGCGCGCAGGTGATCGACTCGGGAACGGTCTCCTGGCAGGTCTCGTTGAATGCGTAGCCGGGCCGGATCTCGCCGACGGTGCGGGAGAGGTCGTAGCGGTACTCGGCTTCGACGGTCGCCCGGATAGCGGCGGGATCGGCGCCGTTGAGAGCAAGCCAGATCGCGTGGACGGTGGCTCGCGCCCCCTTCATCCCCTCGGGGTGATCGTGGGTTACGGCGGTGACGCGGTCGGAGGCGGCGAGGGCAGCGGCGAGGTCGTCGCGGTAGAGAAGCGCGGCGGGTGACACGCGCATCGCCGCTCCGTTGCCGAAGCTGTTGTAGGGCTCAGGCGATTCGTGCCACATCCATTGCCGGAACCAGCCTCCGTAGGACGCCCCCGGGTAGCGGCGGCACCACTTTTGCAGCGTCGCCGCCTCGGGGAGGTCGTGCAGTAGGATTTCGGCGACGGCGGCCGTGCAGACCGAATCGTCGGTGAAGTGCCCCCTTGGGCTGAAGAACTCGAAGTCCTTCGTCTTGATCCGGTCCCATTCGTACACGGAACCGACGATGTCTCCGATGATCGCGCCCCACATGGCTGCCCTCCCGATTGTCACGGTTTGTTCGCACCCGCGCCCCGACTTGCCCCGCGGGCCGGTCCAGCGTCAGACTTTGCAGGCCGTTTTTTTCCGCCCGCCCCCACCCTACCCCACTCCCGCACAGGACACCCATGCGCTCCGACATTGAAATCGCACAAGCCCACGAAATGAAGCCCATCGCCGGGATCGCCGCCAAGGTCGGCCTCGGCGAAGACGAGATTCTGCAGTTCGGCCACTACAAGGCCAAGGTCCCCCTCGACGTGGTGCAGGCGCGACCGGACCGCGGCGCCAGGCTGGTGCTGGTGACCGGGTGCAGCCCGACCGCTGCCGGCGAGGGCAAGACGACCACTTCGGTGGGACTCGCCGACGCCCTCAACCTGCGTGAGCGCAATCCGGTGCTGTGCATCCGCGAGGCGTCGCTGGGTCCCGTGTTCGGGATCAAGGGTGGGGCGGCCGGCGGGGGTTACTCGCAGGTTGTGCCGATGGAGGACATCAACCTCCACTTCACCGGCGACTTCCACGCGATCACTTCGGCGCACTCGCTGCTGTCGGCCATGCTCGACAACCACCTGTTCCGGCCCAACAGCACGGGGCTGGACCACCGCCGGATCACCTGGGGACGCGCCGTCGACATGAACGACCGGGCGCTACGCAACGTGATCGTCGGCCTGGGCGGACCCTTCGGCGGGATCCCGCGCGAGGACGGGTTCATGATTACGGCCGCGTCCGAGGTCATGGCGATCTTCTGTCTCGCGCGCGACCTGGCCGACCTGGAGCAGCGGCTGGGCAACATCATCATCGGGTACACGCGGAGCCGCGATCCGCTGCGCTGCCGCGACATCGGTGCCCACAGGGCGATGACCATCCTCATGCGCGACGCGCTGCACCCCAACCTCGTGCAGACGCTGGGCGGCACGCCGACGTTCATCCACGGAGGGCCGTTCGCCAACATCGCCCACGGCTGCAACTCGCTCATCGCGACCCGCGCGGGGCTCAAGCTCGGCGACATCGTGGTGACAGAGGCGGGGTTCGGTGCCGACCTGGGGGCCGAGAAGTTTTTTGATATCAAGTGTCGCCTTGGCGGGCTAAGCCCCGATGCCGTCGCAATCGTCGCGACGATCCGCGCGCTCAAGATGAATGGGGGAGCATCGAAGGACAGTCTGGCGACGGAGGACGTGGAGGCGCTCGGGCGCGGCCTCGAGAACCTCTACGGCCATGTCGAAAACGTGGCGAAGTTCGGCGTCCCGGCGGTGGTCGCGCTCAACCGGTTCGCCAGCGACACGCCTGCCGAGGTCGCGGCCGTCCTGGACGGCTGCGCGGCGCGCGGGATCCGTGCCGTCGAGGCCGATCCGCACGGCGGCGGCGGCGCGGGGTGCGTCGACCTGGCCGACGCGGTCTGGGAGATCGCCAACAGCGGGGACGCCGACTTCCGGCCCCTCTACCCCGACAAGATGCCGCTCAGGGAGAAGATCGAGACCGTGGCGACCGAGATCTACGGTGCGTCCGGAGTGGACTTTGCGCCCGCCGTACCCGGAGAACTCGAGCGGCTCGAGTCGTTCGGCCTGGCCAACGCCCCCGTGTGCATAGCGAAGACGCAGTACTCGTTCTCGGACAACCCGGCGCTGCTGGGGCGCCCGCGCGGCTTCCGGATCACCGTGCGCGAGGTCACGCCGTCGGCCGGCGCGGGCTTCGTTGTGGTGAAGACCGGCTCGATCATGACGATGCCGGGGCTGGCGGCCAGGCCTGCCTCGCTCAACATGACGATCGACGAGGACGGGGTGATCTCGGGACTGATGTAGGGGGCACCCATGAGCAGGGGCGTTCGCGTCGCCAGATGGCTGGCGGCGGTGATCATGATCGCCTACGGATTCGCGAAGCTGACCGGGTCCCAGTTCACGGTGCTGGACTCCGAGCTCACGCGGCCGATGGGCGAAGTCAGCGGGTTCTGGCTGACCTGGTACTACTTCGGATTCTCCTCCGTCTACGGAACGATCATCGCCCTGGTCGAGATCGGCGGCGGGCTGCTGCTGATCTGGCCGCGCACCTCCCTGATCGGCGCACTCGTGCTGTTGCCGGTCGTCGGCAACATCATCCTGACCGACATCTTCTTTCTTGTCGGCGCCCTGCCGGCCTCGGTGACGGTCCTGATCTGTCTATTGATCATCCTGCGGCCGCACGCGCGGCGGCTCGCGGACGCCGTGTTGCTCGACTTCAAGCCGTCCAGAAGAGGCGTGACGCTTCGGGCCGCCGCTGTTGTGGCCGTCCTTGGTGGGGCATGGGGACTGGGGTATTGGTTCGCCAACTACAACAACCGTGAACCCACGCCGATCGATGGCATCTGGACCGTCGAGGACGGCGACGTGCCGCTCGAGCAGGTGTTCTTCGAGTACAATCGCGCGTACATGGCGGTCTTCCGTTTCGCGGACGAGGATGCCGTCCACCATTTCGAGGTCGCCGCCGGGCGGGTACGCGTGTGGGAGGACTGGCAGGAGAAGGGCCGGCTGATCTACGAAGGCGAGATCGTCGACCCGGGACGAATCGAGTTGCGGCCGAGTGGAGGCGGCTCCCCGGTCGTGCTGGTCAGGGAGTAGGCCACCCGCGCGGTTCCGCGGGGATGACGCGGGTCACGGCCATGCTTCGATGGGACACCCGCTGTCGGACCCCTCAACCGGCCGTCGCGTCGCGCGCGATCCTGATCGCGCCCTCGAACGCTCGCCTCTGAATGCCGGCGAACAGGCGCACCAGCGGCCGAAGGTTGCCGGCATCCGCCAACTCCAGAGCATCGATGTAGTCCGGCCGACCGGCATCCGTCACCACGAGCGGAAACCACCCGGCGCGGATCACTACCAGGGTCGCCAGCGCGCGGGCCACACGGCCGTTGCCGTCCTGAAAGGGATGGATCTGTACGAACCGATGATGAAGCCAGGCGGCTTCGACCTCGGGCGCCACTTCCCGCTCCTCATGCTCCAGGTGCATCGCGAGCAGCCGGTCCATTTCCGACGCCACCTGCTCCGGGGGACAGTACTCGTGCACCAGGCCGTCCGGCCGCACAGGGTTGTTCGGTCGCTGCTTGTAGTCGCCTCTCGTCAACGGCATTTCCACGCGACGCCCGAAGACGTCCCGGGCGCTTGCTGTCTCCTGGTTGGCCAGAAGTACCGCATGGAGTTCCTTGACATAGCTGGTCGACAACCGGCGCCGCTGCTTCACGAAGTCGAAGAGCCCGTCCACCGCGGCGGCATGGTCCTGGATCATGTCGAAGACGAGCGCCGGGTCCCGGTCGGTGGCTGACGACGGGATCAACTCCTCGCGCAGTCCGTGCTCGATCAGGACTTCGGTCGTGCCACGCGTCAGCGTGTACACCCGTTCGATCAGGCCCGTCTCGATCGCCCACTCGCGTTTCAGGCGCTCAGCGAAATCGGCGATGGCTCCCTCTGCGCCAAGCTCTTCCCGGTTGTCGTGCCAGTAGTCGGCCACCTGGTGGAGGTCAGGGTCGACGAGCCGTCGCCAGTCTTCGGGGAGATCGTCAATGGGGCGCCAGGAGTGGCTCACCGGGACGCTCCGCGAGTCCTCTGGCATGTACACTCCGTGTGACCTGGGGAAACCGATGTGGGAATATAGCAGGCCGCACCGGGTCGTCCTCCCCCCGCCGCAGGGCTGGCGAACGCCACCGCGCTGGCCCAAGTTGGGGGCTGCTTTCAACTCGCCGGCCTCCTCCCCCCCAAACCCTCCCCCATGTCCGACTCCAACGCCTACTGGGCCCGCAACCTCCGCTACCTCGGAATCCTGCTCTCGATCTGGTTCGCGGTGTCGTACGGGTTCGGGATCCTCTTCGCCGACGCGCTCAACGCGATCCGGGTCCCGGGGACCGGGTTCAAGCTGGGGTTCTGGTTCGCGCAGCAGGGATCGATCTACGTCTTCGTTGTGCTGATCTTCGTGTACGCCCGGCTGATGAACCGGCTGGACAGGGAGTTCGGGGTGGCCGAGGAATGAGGCCGGCCGGATGAGGCGCCGGGGCTAGCCGATGGACGTCCGCCTCTGGACCTTCATCATGGTGGGGGTATCGTTCGCCCTCTATATCGGGGTGGCGATCTGGTCACGGGCCAGCTCCACCAGGGACTTCTACGTCGCCGGCACGGGGGTGTCGCCGCTGGCCAACGGCATGGCCACCGCGGCGGACTGGATGTCGGCGGCCTCGTTCATCTCGATGGCGGGGCTGATCTCATTCATGGGGTACGACGGCTCGGTCTACCTCATGGGATGGACGGGCGGCTACGTGTTGCTGGCCATGCTGCTGGCGCCCTATCTGCGCAAGTTCGGGGCCTACACGGTGCCGGAGTTCGTGGGGCAGCGGTACTACTCGCAGGTGGCGCGGGTGGTGGCGGTGGCGTGCGCGATCTTCGTCTCGTTCACGTATGTCAGTGGGCAGATGCGCGGCGTCGGCATCGTGTTCAGCCGCTTCCTGGAAGTGGACGTGACCGTCGGCGTCGTCATCGGGATGGGGATCGTCTTCTTCTACGCCGTGCTGGGCGGGATGAAGGGCATCACCTACACCCAGGTCGCCCAGTACTGCGTGCTGATCTTCGCCTACATGGTGCCGGCGTTCTTCCTGGCGATCATGCTGTCGGGGACCTTCATCCCGCAGCTGGGCTTCGGCGGGGCGGATCCCGAGACCGGCGTCTTCCTCCTCGACAAGCTCGACGGGCTCCACCGCGAACTGGGCTTCACGCCCTACACCGACGGCACGAAGTCGATGATCGACGTGTTCTTCATCACGGCCGCGCTCATGGTGGGCACGGCCGGGCTGCCGCACGTGATCATCCGCTTCTACACGGTGCCGAAGGTGCGCGACGCGCGGATCTCGGTGGGCTGGGCGCTGCTCTTCATCGCGATCCTGTACACGACCGCACCCGCAGTGGCCGTCTTTGCGCGCGCCAACCTGCTGGACACCGTCGCCGGCCAGCCGTACGCGGAGATGCCCGAGTGGTTCAGCAAGTGGGAGGACACCGGGCTGATCACCTACGAGGACAAGAACGGCGACGGGAACATCCAGTACGTGGGCGACGCGGCCGAAAACGAACTCACGATCGACCGCGACATCATGGTGCTCGCCAACCCGGAGATCTCGCGCCTGCCCAACTGGGTGGTGGGGCTGGTGGCGGCGGGCGGGCTGGCGGCGGCGCTGTCGACGGCGGCCGGGCTGCTTCTGGTGATCTCGTCGGCGATCAGCCACGATCTGCTGAAACGGGCGTGGAAACCGGACATATCGGAGAAGGGCGAACTGCTGGCGGCCCGGATCAGTGCGGCCTTCGCCGTGGTGATCGCTGGACTTCTGGGCATCTACCCACCGGGATTCGTGGCCCAGATCGTGGCCTTTGCATTCGGCCTGGCGGCATCTTCCTTCTTCCCCGTGATCATTCTGGGCACGTTCACCCGCACGATGAACCGCGAAGGGGCGATCGCCGGGATGCTGTCGGGGATCACACTGACCGCCGCGTACATCATCTACTTCCGCTTCGTGAACCCGGCCGCGGATTCGCCGGAGAACTGGTGGTTCGGCATTTCGCCCGAAGGAATCGGCACTGTCGGCATGCTGCTCAACTTCGCGGTCGCGTTCACCGTGTCGAAGTTCACGCCGTCCCCACCGGAGAGCGTCCGCGAACTCGTCGACCGCATCCGCGTGCCCGGGACGATCAAGGCGCGCGGCCGGTCATGACCGTGAGGCCCTGGTCGCGCACGCTGGCCGGCGCCTTCCTGCTCGCCATCGGGCCTGTCCCCGCGCTCGCCCAGACCGAGGTGCACTTCCAGTACGGGAGCATCACCAACCCGTTCGCGGAATCCTCGACCGGCACAGTCGTGTTCACGGTACAGCACGCGTCCTTCTGGAGGTTCGGCGACAACTTCTTCTTTATCGATTTGACGGAGGACGGCGTTCGCGACGGCTTCAACGACAAGGACGCCTACGGGGAGTGGTACTCGAACTTGAGCCTGCGGAAGCTGGGCGGACGCGACCTCGGCTTCGGCCCCTTCGCGGACTTCGGCATCTTCGCGGGCGTCGCGTTCGGCGCCGACGCCAATGTCCTACAGTGGCTGCCGGGCGCCCGCATCGCCTGGAACCTGCCGGGGTTCATCTTCCTCAACACCGACTTCATGATGGCCGTGGACGGGACCGACGGCCTGGACGGCGGGAGTCCGCCCCACCGGGACAGCCGCACGGTGATCGACATCAACGGACTCCTGCCATTCAGCCTCGGCAGCCAGTCGTTCTCGATCACCGGCCATGCCGAGTACGCCGTGGCCACGACCGACGAGCTGGGCAACGACGTGCCGGCATCGATCCTGGCGCAGCCCCAGCTCCGCTGGGACATCGGTGCCGAGAACGGACTGTTCGTCGGGATCGAGTACCAGTACTGGACCAACAAGCTGGGCACGGAGGTGGACGAGAGCGTCGTCCAGCTGCTGGTGGTCTGGCAGTTCTAGGATCCGTTCCGGTCTTTCGGCAGCGACTGCCGTCGAGGGCGCTCCTCCAGCAGTCTCTCGAGGAAGTCGACCCGCTCTTCGAGACGTTGCAACTCGTCGGCCTGGTGGTAGTCGTCCCGCCTTGTCGGGCCCCCGACCGCCAGCCGGTCGATTCTCTCCTCGAGCCGGTTGACCCGGTCCAGCAGCCGGGTCCCCCACGATCGCTGTTGCCGGGTCCCCGCGAGCAGGGCGGCGACCATCAGGAGAACGAAGATTGTTGCCACGCTCATGCCACGCTCCTACGCGTTCGAGTGTCTTGCGGTGATCGCTCCGCCTACGGCCAGCCCACCCAGAATGATCGCGCCTCCGACGGCCAGCAACGGCTGGGTCCCCACGATGATGCCGAGGATGACAAGATAGAGCAGGATCGTCAGCCCGGCCGTCCAGGCGCCGCCCGGCACGCGGACGGGGCGCTCGAGGTCGGGGCGGGTGCGGCGCAGCCGGAAGAAGGCCGACAGCACCATGAGGTCGACCGAGATCGCCACGAGCATCATGAACTGGATGAGGAATACCAGCGCGGCGGTCGAGGCGAGGCCGAGGATGACCACCCCCACCAGCAGCAGGCCGGCGACGGGCGTGCCGCGCGGCGACACGTGCCGGAAGACCTTCGGCGCCAGGCCGGAGCGCGCCAGGGCGAACGCCACCCGGGGCATGCCCAGGAAGTTCACGTTCAGCGAGCTGATCAGGATCATCAGGCTGGCGACGACCACGAAGGTCGCCGCGGTGTTGCCGAAGACGCCCTGGACGGCGTCGCGCGCGACCAGTTCCGAGCCCGCCATCTCGTCGGGGGTGAGGGCCGCGAGATACGCGGTGTTGACCATCAGGTAGAGGATCGCGACGGCCACCGCGCCGCCGATGAGGATTCTGGGCAGCGCGCGGCCGGGGTCGCGGATCTCCTCGGCCATCTTGGCCGCGTCCTCCCAGCCGTAGTAGGCGAAGGCCACGGACTGGTACGCGAGCGCGAAGCCGAGCAGCGACGCGCGCTCGACCGTCGACGCCGCGAGCAGGCCGCTGCCGTCCCCCGCCGCGATCCCGGCCGCCGCGATCGCAACAAGCACCACGACCTTGATCGCCGTGGTGATGTTCTGGAAGGTGGTGCCGACCTTGAGGCCGCCCATGTGGATGATCACGTAGCCGACCACGACCCCGACCGCGAGAATCCGCACCGACCCGCTGCCCGCGAGGATGATCAGGTATTCCGCGATGGCGACCGCCTTGATCGCACCCGAGAAGGCGCGGCTCACCAGCAGCTCCGACCACCCCGCCACGAACCCCGCAACCGGGCCGTAGGCCTCGCGGGCGTAGACGTACTTGCCGCCGGCCTTCGGGATCGCGGTCGCCATTTCGGCCAGCACCAGGGTGCTGAGTCCGGCCACCACCCCACCCAGCGCCCAGACCCCGAGGATCAGCCACCCGTTGCCCAGGTATTCCGCGATCAGACCCGGCGTGCGCAGGATCCCCGCGCCGATGATGATCCCAACCGTGATCGCGAGTCCGTCGCGCACCCGCAGCACCCGGTTCATTTCGCTCATGGCGATCGCGCCGCCTCCAGCTGCGCGAGGATGTCCCGTGCCGTCTGGTCCCCGGGGGAGAACTCGACGGCGCGCCGTGCGTGCGGGATCGCGTCGTCGATACGCCCGGTCCTCCCCAGCGCCAGCGCCAGGTTGCGGTGCGCGGCCCCCAGCTCCGGGCCCAGCACCACAGCGCGCTCGTAGAAGCGGATCGCCGACGGCAGATCGTCGGAGCGCAGGTACAGGTTGGCCAGGTTGAAATGGGCCAGCGGCTCGTTGGGGTCGATCGCCATCGCGGCCTGGTATTCGCGCACCGCACCGGCCGCGTCGCCGGAGGCCGCGCGGGCGATGCCCAGGTTGACGCGGGCGAGCGGCTGGTCGGGATCGGCGCCCAGACTCTCGGTGAAGGCCGCGATCGCGCGCGGGTAGTCGCCCGTCCGGTTGTGGAGCAGACCGAGCGAGCCCAGCACGGCCGCGTCCCCCGGGATGACCGCGAGGGCCCGCTGGAGCAGGGCCTCGGCTGTGGGCGCGTCGTCCCGGGCCAGCGCCTCGTCCGAGAGGAAGCCGAGGATCATGACCCAGCGGCGGCGAACGGCGAGGGGCTCATCGGCGACGGTGGTGGCGGGCTCGCCGACGGCCGGGGTGGGCGCTGCGTTGGCAGCCGCCGCGAGGGCCGCGCGGGGGCCGA
>JAODVQ020528302.1:0-23800 GCA_025400075.2 Phenganax stokvisi
ACACGAGCAAGTGATGTCGTCAAGGAAAATTGTCAAGGAAAAATTGTCCGTCTGTGCGGGGCTTAAGTGCCACAACAACATGACGTTACATTACTACTTCGCTTGACAAGGTGCGGCTATCGCTTTTGGAGACTTATAAAACATTCATCTATTCGTGTACGTCTCTCAAGAATACGACGTTAAAATACTGTTTTGCTTGCCACGGGGTGTTTATCACTTAGAGAGAATTACAGAACATTCATACCCCCGAGTACGTTAGTATATCCCACAACAACATGACGTTGCATTGGTTCATCACTCACATCAAAATATGGCATTTAGTAGGCGTATCTACCGGACTAATTTGTTCTCACGCACACTAATGACTTCATATTTTGAATGAAAATAGTCGCTTCCTAAATTTTTTGTTCCTCAATGGCGTCCTATTTCGTGCAGTCAAATATATGATAAACGACTTTCATTCTGCAGTTGATATTTGGGTAAATAGACAAGCTTATATATTACTCATGTTTATTCGCCTTGGGTTACCCCGTTTGAGCAATTTTCGCTCTCTACATGTGAAACAAACTGATTCAACTAACTTTCAAGAAAATAAGTTATATTTTACATGTTTTTTCTGATAAATATCACACACACAAAATGTTAATGTCTCAAATTTTTCCTGACTAGTTATTTGCTTTTGTTTTCCATTGAAATTTGAGTAAGTTTTTTTTGCGCACATACAAAGGCCGTTTTGCACTGATGATTTTTGTTGCAGATTTGGCTGCGATTTTTCTCGTGTTGAAGGATGTGATAGAGTGAACATACTGGCGAACATACTTGATCGCAACATATTGTCATTGTGTTCGTCAGTTGAGCTGCTCAATCACATACGCTAGGAGGATAAATATCGCAGCAAAATGTGTGCACGCGGACCTTAAAGTAAAAGCAACGAGGAACTTGTGAAGGAAAAAACTTGCTGGTTTTACTGTTCCCACTAAGACAATGGAAGTCTTTTGAATTTTTACACTATTTACAATTTTTGAGCTCAAATCGTTGTTACTTGAACACTGTTACTAAAATTTCTCTTATATTTTTATCTTATCACACAAAGTTTGCTAAACATTTTGTTTTTCACACTTTTAACTTAGTATGTCAATTATTTTGTCCTGTTCTCTGACCAGATCGATTTGTATGTGGTGTTGTTTCTACCAAACTGTGGCGATTCATTGGTAGACGCAGTGAACAGAATACATGAAAGGCTGACTTCAGTCAATTGCGTAATCAAGGCCAAGGATGGCGGATTTTGAAGGCATTCTTGTCACTGATTCTTGTGCGTCACAGTTTCATTCCCCATACTGACACATCCTTTAAAAAGTTGACCGCGTGGCTAACGGGACTGAAACTGACGCTCAAAACTGTCTTCAATTTGGCTTCTCTTTTAGCGCTCACTGTTTGCGCTGGAGTCGGCCTTCCATGTTTGTAGTTCACTGGGTAAACGTTGCAGCCTATATTCATATAAAATTATCGGAATTCATCGGTGATGTCTTACTGACTTCATTGTCAGTGTTTCGTTGATGAGTAAATTCCTTTATATATTGAAAGTAACTTTCTTTTCATGGTACGTTGACGATGAATCGGAGAACATCGCCGTTGAATTGCGAAGAATGAAAACCAAACTTGCGAATCGCTATGCTCTCTCATTATGTTTCAATTTTCAATATCATTTTCCTGCGTCAATACAATTCGATTGTGCCACAACTTCCGTGCTCTCGTTCCCACTCTTGCTTTCTTTTTTATGCTTCATACGTCTATTCTGGAACCAAGTCTTAATCTGTGTTTCATTCAATCCAAGGCTCTGCGCAAGTTTCGCTCGGCTAGTTGTGTCTAGGTAGCGTTGTTCACTAAAAGTGCTTTCGAGAACTTTCAGTTGCATTTCTGTGAAAACTGTTCTTGACTTCCGGCAACGTCTGCCGCTGGGTGTACGTAGCGTGGGCTTAACTCTAAAGTAGACCGGCAGGGCGTTCAAAACTTCTGGACTGGGATCTAAAATGTAGGACACACATTTTACTACCACGTTGTTTCGTAGTCGGGTGAATGAATGTTTTGTAAGTCTCTTCATGTTGTTGTAGGACGCACTGGAGTAGATGTTTTAGGCTTACACTCTTCGAGTTATAGCCTCATTGTGGCTAGCGAAAAATCCACTACGCTCGATGAAAACACTTGTGAAAGTTTTGGATTTTGTGTAACTCTGTAGAAACACAAAACCTTTCTTCTGTTTCTTCATTGTAAAACGATAAAAATATTATAGCTTTATGAACTCTCGAGGTATTTGCGCCAAAAGTTGTCCAGTGAGTGCAAACGTTATAAAAGGCTACTTTATAGTGCAATAATTTAATAAAGTAATCAATCTTGCGTCATGTTTCTATGTGGCATGGGTTTATACTTTTAAATTATTACTACGAACAGCATAAATTTACAACGGCTTGCACAAACAGACATTATCTTTTACCAAAAAAGCTCTGGTCGTTAGACATGCACGAGTTTTGTGTCAAACAAGTTTTTGGGCGACAATATGCTTGTGTTTGACCGAAATGTTTGCTCATTAGTGTTAAGATAATTTTACACCTGGTTCCGGGGCTTTCAACAATGTTTCCTCTCATTATTTCACGCAAGTTTACATTTCAAACACAGGAAAACACAAAATTCTAGCGAGGGCGCCATCTTGAAATATTGCCAAATTTTACAATCAGCATTTGTTGCAGTGTTTTTCGAATAGAGTTGTATTCTTTCGGTTATATGAGTAAATTTTCAGACAAGCAAAGAGAAATATAACTAAGGAAAAGCAAACAAAGAAAATATAAGTTTATTCATTTATGGCTGCCATTTTGAATCTGCCGAATTTACAGAACGCTGCATTACATAATATGAAATGATGTACTTTCGTGTGTTGACGGCTATTCGCAGGTTTCATGCAAGTTTATTCAATAAGGCGTGTTAAGTATGAAAATCCGGTTGCTTATTTTTGATAGCATGAAGACTGAAGTGCAGCTTTTCATCACATTAGCAAGATAACATACTTCCTCGGTGGCCAAACATGCTCTTAAACCCGACAGCGATTTTTTTCCTGATAAGAATATGAAATATTGCTGTCTTTAGTTGTGTAAAACTACGTGTCATTTTGTCGAAATTAGTAGCAGTACCATTTCTATTTCTGTAATATGTTCTGTACCGCAGTACAACCTCAGGGCATTGAAACTTTTCGCAATGAAATATAAATTCGCAAACTTCAAATTTCTAACCGTTATCCTGTTGGGAAATGAAAGGAAATATTTGGCATAGTTGTTAAGTTTTCAATTTAAACGAAAAACACTAGACTTTTTCGCTGTATTCGCGAAAATCGTAGAAAAATATGTGAATCTATCGAACTGACAATTAGCAACTCGGAGCGAATCAAAAAAGATATTGTTGCCAAATGTTCGCGTTTTGGCTGAACAAACGTTAAACCAGTCGTTTGCCTCTTTGAAGTAGTTTAATTCGGGGGTTTATATGGATATCGGTGAGGTTAAGATACCCCAGGTTCCTGTAACGGAACAGTAGCGTTATTTTCAACACAGTATTTCGCACAATTCTATGATAGTCCATAGTTTTGTACAAAAGAATGTAGAAGTTAGTGTTGGATAGACGCGAAGATATCGTGGAAGATCAACACGAATAATCAAGCTACCCGTACACTTTACCAGAAACCATGAAGTCTTGGCATTGCTGTTGTCTTCACAAGAGACCGAATGGCAAAATGCGAAGACCAGGCACACCTCCTATCGTAAATGGGAATACTTAAAAACAAAAATTATCCAATTTGATAACGATTAGCACGAGTGCGTGTGCGTTTTTTTAAATGTGCTTGTCATACGATTATTGCGCCCTTAGCGTGAGATTAATCAAATTCGTAGTCATGTATAGAAGCAGATGTCGTGTGGTATAACTTGTACAAATCAATGATAATTAATGTCGCGATAAATTCAGTATATGTAATGTATTGTGATATTATTCGGCTTGACGACTGCATCTTTTTTGTGAAGAGTTGAGTTCGCGACAAAATGGCGTAGTAATGTCATGATCACCCATTATTGATCACTCGTTATTGCCTCTAGTGTAACAATATGAAGTTGCAATCTAGTGAATGACGAGCAAGCCAGCGTTGCGGATATTGCCACTGGCTAAATGTAACTTTGCAAGAAGTCAGAATGATGCGCGATACAACGATTCGACCCTTCAGTCTAGCGTCCCATCATATGCACTCACTACCCTGGTTTAGTAAGATAAAAGGAACCCGGCAAGAAGTTGTAATTCACAAGCCGTAAAGGTTGCAGCATGCCACAGCGTACAAAAATTGCGTAAACCTTACGATTCCCGGCAATCGTAAAGGATATGCAATTCTTATACTGAATGACTCAAGCTTCACAAGTTGTGAATTGTATTTTCTTTCGATGTCAGGACTGCATTCTGCTGTTATTTTTTTTTGCGCGCGTGAAAGTTCATATCCTTCGAACTTTTGTACCTTTTAGAAAATACTTAACGGATAGACATGTATTCACTTTATACGCCAAATTCTAAACATTCCATTTCGTGCTTGTTTATGTACGGATTTTTGTTACAACTTGAAGTCTTGCGTACGTGCACGTGTGTATAAAAAGCCACAATAGAAAGCAGCCAAAACATTCAGCGTAGTGATAATGAAGGCACCAGAAAAGTTGTGGAACCTAGCGTTGTAAAGTCTGCGTGCCATGGCGTATAGGGGAAAAATTGTAAAAATCTTCGTCATTGCAATCGCCCTTGAATTTTTTACTTGTGAAAAAAAGTTGTGTAGTACGTATAAAGTGCATCTGAGTCGGAGAGCGCATTATCAAGCATAGCGCGTTTTGTCCTACTAGTTTTTAAACTTAGCCAATTTGTTGCAGATTTTGGGAAGTGTAAAGGCTCGGTTACACTGGCGATTTTTGCTTGCTTCTAATTTTTCTCGTGCTGAAGGATGTGGTAGAGTGAACAACTGACGAACATACTTGATCGAGGAATTTTTGTCATTGTCCTCGTCATTTAAGCTGGTCATTCACATACGCTAGGAGGAGAAATATCGCTGCAAAAATCCCAAGCGTAAACGGATTATAAGTCTCTGACTAGTACTTCGTCTACTTTTCATGGAATTGCAATTGGAATAGCAAAGTATTAGTTTAATGCGCTACTACCCACCTTGATAAACAAGGGGCTCCTCGATTCGCGGCGACGCAAGACTTCCAATTCCCAAATTCAAGGATTGTTTTGCGTATGCTGAAAATTCCATCGGAGTCGAATGAGGTCGCGATCTTCGCTGCGGAAACATGGCTTGGTTTTGGAAGTAACACGGTTGGCGTTGGGGCATTAGCAAATCGTATTGGTACGAGCGATTCGTTTGCGTCGGCGAGATGAACGCACTCTGATGATGCATGGAACTCGGTGACCAGCAATACATTGTGATTCTTAAATGATGAGAACCAAATCTATTTGTACTCCTGCAATATCATCTGCATTCGACGGCTATTTGGTTTGATATGACACGAGGAAGCTCCAATATGCTTTCTGCTCAACAGATTGTCTATTTACGCATTCGTCGTAACTTGATTGACAAGTGGTTAAAGCAATGTTTAATGAGTCGACAGCGAGTTTATTAATGCTAAAACAAAGACTGTGAAAGCTTTTATGCTTAACACAACACTGATCAGAGATATGGCACATTAACAAATTCTCCGCCCTTTTTGAACGTTCGCACCTTTAAATGCAGAGCTTCGGCCAAAACTAAGAAAATTTTTCAAACATTCATACTTCCAAATACATCTCGACTTTTTACACATGAGAAGATAATTGATAAATTTTTACTTTTAAAATTGTGGCGGGCATAGTTTGTAAGTTTACTTTTGTTTTTCAGCGTTTTAATACTGCATGGCTATGTGTAGCAGCTGTGCTCTTGTATAAACGCTTGCTTATAATTGAGAATTGTAAAGTCTTATTTACTTGTTAATGCTTTTGTATCTAATCCTGCATTTTATCTGTAGGTTGAAGGGGGTTTTTTTGTACATCTATATGTTGTATGGTTGCTCCTGTGTACGACGATCAAGTTATCCTTGATAAGTTTCTTGATAAGTGCACTTGCTCCTGTCGAGTGTCCTATGAATAAGTTTTCTTCGTAGAGTTTAACGAACTCACTTGCCGAGTGCAACGAGCAAATTTTCCTTGGTGAGTTTCTTGACGAGTTCACTTGCTCGTGTTTACAGCAAAGAACTCTTTTCTGACTTAAGGCGTTAAGCGTAGGCGAAATATAGATAAAGGGAGCAGGCAAAAATTAATGCTATCTTGGTCTGTTATAGATCGGACAAAAGAATGCGCAAGTCTCAAGTTTATTTATCTGTTTAGAGGGAGTGGTTCATTTCTTTCCGGCAATATTTTTAGATATATTATGCAGTTCACTATTTTATATATCCCCCATTAAATTATTGCCACAAATTTAAGTGGATCACAATTGTACAAATTACAATGACCACATGTTTTAACACTTTGCCTACAAAACCCCGCGCGTATATGCAAGCCCGTTTTGTGGCTAGAGCGTGTCTTTGCCATAGCCTCTTCTCTCTGTTATCGGATAATTGAATTCCACGTTCAAAATGATTTTATGCCAATTATGCTAATCGACACCTTTTTAACTTGAGATAAAGTTGGAATGGTTCACGGGCAGAGTTTCACTGAGTTAACGTGCATGCGTGCGATAATGCGTGCGTGCATGTTGTCGATGTTTACTCTTATTGCGTGCGTGGTATTTTTCACACTTTTTCACATGCAAATGATGTGATGTCTTTAGATGCATGCAATTCCGTGATTACTTTATTACTAAACGTTACTTTTACACGTAAATATTGAAGAAACTATGAAAAGAGATGGTCTAGAGTGGAGCCTGACCAAAATGTTCGTTTTCTCTAATTGACGAACTCTTAAGCCCGGTTTACACTGTCAAAGTTTCTGTGATCAAAGTACGAATTTTTCTCAAGGAAATTCTACGTTCTGAAGAATTTGTAAGAAATATCAGGGTGAAGTAGTTCAGTGTTGAGCACTGTATCAGCTCTCTCAAATATTTTTAGGCCATGCTTCAAAACTTAGGATTTACCTATCCGAAATTCCTACTTTGATCACAGAAAGTGTAAACCGGGCCTTGTGAATTGGCAACTAGTTGAGCTTTTGAAATATATCTTTGGATCCCACATCAGACGAATCACCAATTATGACACGCGCCACTTTCTTTTGAAGTTTAGGCAAATTTACAATTTTACTGTTGCCATCGTTCCAAACAGTGAGCAAATAATAGAAATTATCGATTATGAATGCATATATTTTAGATAGAGTATATTTAGTTAGGGCAAAGGATTTGACTCTCCAAAGTAAGGCAATATAATTATTTGAAATCGTTTCAGTCTATTCATCAGGGACCGGTTGTATAAAAACGTGGTTAAAGTTAGCTATAGTTAAATACGAATGTCGACCAATCAGAATCGCCTATTCAAGATTTAACTACTTTTTAACTACAAAATTGTAGTTAAAACACAGTTAAAAGTTTTACACAACCGGCCCCATTTGCTTGTCCCATTTCAGTTACTCGTCTAGAATTAAACGAAGTGGCCTTTTGTGAGTTACAAGCTTAATAACTTGATTACCAAGTTTAATTATGGTCCCTGCTCAGTATGTAGATTAAAGATTAATCATTATTCTAACTTTTGTTCCGTTCTGGTGCTGGTTGTATCAAAACGTGGTTAAAGTTAACTGTAGTTAAATACAAATGTCAACCAATCAGAATCGCCTATTCAAGATTTAACTAAAATCGTAGTTAAAATGTAGTTAAAAATTTTATACAACCGGCCCCTGGCCCTCTAGCAGTTCTTCAACACGTTGTACATTTACGTTTTGAAGTATAAGTCTGTTAAAATATCTTCGTTTAAGATATTTACAAGTTCATGAATCCAAAACAATCGATTGTCCACCTTCATGTTCTGTTTAAGTTGAATCACAGCTATTTTTTGTTTTCGAAGTTTACAAGGCTCCATTTCTTCGTTGAGTATAGTTAGTAATAGAACTTCGAATGGTCATGAAGTTTTTCTACGCCATGTTTTATTGCCGTGTTGGACATGTTGCAAAGCAACGGTTTAAACAAGCTTTCAACCTCTTTAGTCCAGTTTGCTATTCATGGCAGTCGACCTTGTTCATGCAAATTGGTGCGGCCATGTTTAATGATTTTTAATTGACGGGGCTAAGAATAACACTGCGTTCATTTGTAAGTCAGTCAATTAAGACGACTATTACCCAATGTTTGAGCTGTCTATCTAGAAAGCTTTTGAATAGCAGAGACAATTTCAGCTGCACTTAAAACTATCCGTTCCAAGAGGGCACTTGGCTGATGCACATGGCATGATAGTATCTAAACCCAGTTGCTATGGCGGGCAGCACATTCTTTAAACTCATTACACTGCCTTATGGCAAACAAGTAAAACAAAAGACGTCAGAAGAAAATAGACCACCTGTGCATGGGAAAACGATCAGGGATTGGATTTCAATTAATTACTTTGATGATAGGGGGAGGGGAAGGCAAATCTCCCACATACGTCACCGGCTTACAGGGTGGTCGCAAAATCATTAAAGTGCCCAGGACACCTGTATTTTGTTCAATTTGCTTAGTTTTGTTGGAGTTAACTTTTTTGGTTGTAGTATAACTTTGTTTATCGTTTTAGAATATCTCTTTTCGCATTCTTTGTTGGGATGTTTGCGTTGTTGTGACGTCGGAGTTATCTAACTTTCTTACTTCACGTTGTTAGTGATCATGTGATCGTATACTTGACGAGGATGTCCATCACGTGATCACTTTCTGCCAATTTAAAATGGCGTCGTTTTGTTGAGAAGTGAGTTGAGCATTCGACTTGTGTTTTTGCGGTGTATAACAACTGAATTTTAAAAAAAGTTTCCTGTGAGCATTTGAAGAGTTTCTTGTTCGTGGAAACAAAACACCTCGAAGGATTAGCCCCCTATGAGCTGCGAATGTCGCCAAAAAAGTTTATCATCTTAAATTGCTTGTCATTGATGTACTTTCGTCGTTAACTGTATACCAAACTGTCATTACACATTGATTTGAAGATAGAGTTTTTCTGTAGTCGTGTTGAATCATTTTATGAATGAGTATCCTTTTTCTCAATTACCTAAATATTCTAAAATGCGAACGGAACCGGTTTCCAAATGATGTCGTAGTTAGCATTTGGACATGAAAGTAGTTTATAATGTTCAACTTTCCGATAATTACTTAATCTGTGTGTTGTGAGTTTGTTTTTCTGCCGGATGAGCCGTCAAGCGTTCGACTAAAACAGCTGGAAAAATCATATATCCTGGCTTGTCATTTTGAGACTAACTTTTGTCATCAAATCGCGCGATAGTGTTTAATGCGGCTTAATTGTACGCCATGCTTTCAACGCGCGTGATTGCTACTATACGTTTAGCTAAACACGTTAAAAGTCCTTGAACGTTCACCAGTTACCATTTCACATTACGTCGTTAGTTTACAATAGCAAGAGTAATCTGATTGAACGCACATTTACTATTATCATACAAACCCACTTGTAACTTGCCAACTTAGTTAGCTATTCAATCTAAATAACTTTCGTAGCTTAAAGGCTATAGTTTTTTAAGGAACATCTGGTTTCCAAATGCTGTGCAAATCTGTGTTGAAATAATGCCTGCATTTAGCGTGATATTGTAAGTTTGTTTATCAGTAAAATACACGACTTTATTGGGAAAAGTTGGGCAGAAATGCTGTAGGTCCACTGACGCAATAAATTGGACGTTCACGTGTGCGTGCGATTTGCGAAAGTTCAGCGTTGCCCAAGTCAACCCTTGTATGCTCGTTTTGTGACATTTGTGTTCTTGTTTTTGACAAAATATAATGTTAAAAACAAAGATGAACGAAAGCGAAAAATAATTTTAACCTCAGAAGTCACTGACGGCAAGAGAAATATGTTGGCGGTGTTCACAAATTTTTGCCCTCATTATGGCAATATTAAGCAAATCATTGCTCTGCTCTGGTTTTGGACGAATCAAATTTACCTTTTTGATCTATTAAGTCAACATTGTTACTCCCTACAGCAAGGATGATTGAGCATCATCTCATCTGGCTGTGGATGATTCAAAGGATAGAGTTTCACTTTGAAATTGTAGTTGATCTTCTGCAATAGAAGCTCAGTAGAATTTGTGGAAATGTAGCTACAATGTCAGTTTGGGATTGCAGTTGATAGTGTGTAATTAGAACTCGTTAGAACTTGTTGAAATGTACATCCGAACAAAAACTCGTTAATTAATTAGCCAACTCTGGCAAAATATGTGTGGGAACTAAACTGTATTGAAACAGCTATTGAACATGTTCAAGAGCTAAATGCAAGATGTTGCAACTTTCAGGAGGGCCAACGTTGTTTCCATGCCAGTCATTAAGCGCATTTGAATTTCACTCATGAGGACATTCATATAATTTCTTTGGTCTTCGTAATTCGGGCAGAAACGTAAAAAAAACCTAAATTGATTATATGTACTGATTAATTTGAGCATAAAACTTCAATTTGGATATATGCGAGAGCTACAAGTCTTTAAGATGGCGCCCTGTTTGAGTGTGAATCTCACTGTGTCTATAATACCATTGCTGAATACAATGTGACAGAGTAGCTTCGAAGTCAGGCTGATTTTCACTCCATCGAAAATCCAAGCGGGAGGTATTTTTAAAGTTGCTGCATAGTTTAATCTGCGCGTGTGCAATGGAACTTTCTTCATAGGCGTACCCGTGTCATTTTCATGTGAGACATTTTCGAATAGCTGGACGTAGCATTGTTAAAGTTTGAGTTGTTGCAGGGCGTTTCTAGAACATGTTAATGGGCATGATTAAATGCTCCTTTCTTGTGGAATGTTTGTAGTGTATAAAGACGATGTACACGAAGCTTACACGAGTGATTAACATCTTAGGGCAAAGCATGATCCACTAAGCTCGTCAAAACACTCCAAATTGGCGAGGATTAGCGAGTTTTGTCGAGTTGTGGGCTTAGGACGCACCCCCATAAATCATAAGTTAATTGAATTATGAAGGAGGGTACAACACAAAGGCTTGTGTAAGCACTCAAATGTGAGCAGGATTAGCCAGTTGACAAAGGGATGCGCTGTGCATGTTGTTTTTAATGGCCGCTCGAGTAAACGGATTGACAGCGTTAAGTCGAAACACGACGAGAATGTGCAACATTTAGTATAGAAAAGTTCCGGAAAATTACAGCTATTTGATTGACAATTTTTGACCATGAGGAAAAATTTGTCGCACAAGGGATTTTAATACTTAGTCATGAGATAAGCGAAGGATAGAAATACCACGGTGTGTTTTATTGTAGAAAAGCTATGCAAGGACAATGAGTGAAAAGGTGGACTACATGTCCACACAAATAAATTAGTGAACATCCCCTATATTTTAATGTTGCCTTCAATCGCTTTTCCAAGATGGCCGCCATTTTAAGGTGGTCATGTGCGACATTGCTAGGAATTTGTTTCGGTGTTTCCTACTTATTTTCCCGCACTGAAGTTCCTTTTTCCTGTAAGTTAAAGCCATTAAAACAAAGCAGAAAACCCAAGAGTAAGCAATTAAAGAAACCTTAATTTATCTTAGACTTGCCGATTGTGTTTTCTACTAAACTGTAACTTAAAAGTTAAAGAATCTGTAGATTTATCAACATTTTCTCATTTCCAGTAAAATTTAAGAATAAACTTATTATCGACGTAAAAGTGCTGCCGGCAGTATACTGTTATATATAATGCAGTAGCGGATAAAAACAGCTGTTTGGTAAAATCTTCGGTTATCATGAATTTCAGACCAAGCGACGTGTTTCGGTACACAAAAACAAAAAGGAAAATATTAGCGGTCGATGCCATTACGCTTTTCAACAGTTTTATCTTTTTGTCTCGCCCTAGTGGCCATAATTTGGCACACAAACGGCAAATCACGTGTATGTTTTTTAAATTGATAGCTTTTTAAATAAAGTAAATGCTCCGAAAAGTCTGTTTTTAGTACAGTTGTTAATAAATAGGCAATGTTTTGCCTTCTAGTTTTTTGACACACGCGGGAAAAGTAATTATATACAACAAGTTGTCAAGAAAACAGGAAATCTCGAGACTTGGCTACAATACTTTTTTCCACACTCGTTTTGAGTTGTTAGAGAGTTTAAGCTTTTCGTTTTACGACAAATGACTGGCGAAGAAAATTTTGCCCATGTAGCCAAAGATAGAAAGGCGAAATAAACTGGTTGTGTTGGCACAGAAGTGAAAATAAAACTGCTTGGCATGAAGGACCCTGGCAAGAAAAAACGACTGCCGTTTAAACTCTCTACACAGAATACACGCGGGAAAGGGTAGGGAAAAGAGTGGCGTCGAAAATTTGTGTCCTTCACTAATTCTCGGCTGGTGTATTTTTGTTGTTTTATAACAATTAATGTAACTTAAGTGCTTCTTTTTGAAGCATTTAAAAGCCACAATTGAAAATAATTGCAGATGAATTGAAAAAAGAATTGGCCATTAATGAAACAATTACAGCTGGCGCGTGTCGCCATGATGCTATCAACATTTTAACGTCGATTATGTATTTTCGACAAAATTAAACCCATTGTTTACAAAATTCGCCGTGATATGGAGCAACTAACCACACTGAGATACAGGAGTCGCCATTATAAGCAGGTGGAGACAGACAGGCTTCGACTTTTGAGAGAATAAACTAAGATGGCTAAATGTTTACCAGATTGTCAGCAAAATATTAGATACTTTAACACAAATAAGTTATATGGTACTACGGTGTTTTAAAAACGAGTTTGCCTTCTTGTTAAACTTATTAAAAGACATCAAACCAATGCCATATTCTGTTTCAAATTGTTAAGAATCGCGTTTAACTTAGAAATACATCTTTGCACGTCATATGTACATGCAATTAAGTGATCTTTTAACTAAATGACGGGCCAGCCATCTATTTTGTTTTACTTTTTTTTAAGTGGATAGCACTGCAGTAGATTGGAAATAAATCGAACAATTATGTCCTAAACCATCGTGAAAGTCTACTGAAAAGTTTTTTGCGGTCATTTTTGCGGTTCTTGCCTGTCATCTGAAATCTCAAAGTAACGTCAATCCAACCAACCTATAGCCCTATAGATCAAAGCCAGATTTAAGTTTTCTTATATTTGTTCCAATTCTCGGCCATTTTACCAGAAATTGATTAGTTGCTTTTTGTGCGTAGCCGCTCTGCTGCTTACCACTAGGCTACACAGCTGATGTTCCGATTTCATTCATGCATTCATGCAATGTCAAGATATTTTCGGCAATCGTGGGCTCAACCAACGGGTGACGATCACGCGCTCCTCATAGCTTTCTGAAAATGTCGTACACGCGGTTGGCACATATATTGTGTATTTCGTGACTTTCAATAACGCCATACTCAACTTCATTAGCTCAAAGTGGACATTCAATAATGCCTCTGGACATTCAATAACACTGTACTAAACCTCATTACCACAGGGTGGGCATTAAAAAATGCTACTGGACATTCAATAACGCCGTACTAAACTTCATTAGCTCAGCGTGAACATTAAATAACGCCTTACTAAACTTCATTAGCTGAGAGTGAACATTCAATAACGCCGTGCTAAACTTCGCTAGGTTAGAGTGGACATTTGATAACGCCCTGCTAAACTTCATTAGCTCAGAGTGGACATTCAATAATGCGTACTATACTTCATTAGCACAGAGCGGACATTCAATGACGCCGCTGGACATTCAATAACGCCGTGCTAAACTTCATTAGCTCAGAGTGGACAATCAATAACGCCACTGGGCATTCAATATTGTTGTACTAAACTTCATTAACACAGAGTGGGCGTTCAATAACGCCGTGCCAAACCTCATTAGCAATCAATTAACAGCGGTAAGATGTTTTCAATAAACCTTGCAAACAAGCTGTGTATTCTTAACGGATCATTATGGTGCTCTTACTGGATGGATGATCTAGTAAAAGTGTACAGCTTATTTGGAAAGTTCATTGACAATATCTGTGTCACCGTTAATTGGTCGAAGCTAATTGTTCAACATCACTAGTACTAATAGTACGTTTTTATGTTTGACTAATTAACGGTGATACGTAAACGGTGATACTCGTATTTGTGAATGAACCTTACAAACAAGCTGTGTACTTTTATTGAATCGATGATCTCAGACTATTGTCTATGGCCGCGTTTACACTATACCTGATTCACTCGTCACGACATCTTCTTTTGCTGTTAAGGAGCAATGATCACCAGCAAATATTGACTAGGCTGGCAGATTTTGTATAAGTTATTTCTTTCTGTCAATACCATTAAAAATCTTTACAGAGCATCGATAGTTCCAAAATTTGAGCCGCTCCGTTAGCAATCCGGTATAGTGTAAACGGGGCCTAGTAAGAAGGGTAATACAAATATTGTCAGTGATTTTTGCAAACATGCTGTGTGCTCTCACTGGAGTGATAGTCTCTGTCTACTTTCTCTTTAAAGTCCAAGGTGGTAGTATATAGTCAATGAACGTACTTGTACATTCATACCAAATTCATGAGGTTTTTTAAGGAAATCACTGCATGGTGCCAGCCGATATTTTTAAGAATCAAAGTATTTGATACGTAGGAGCTAAAGAATGAACTATGGAAACGTGCTTTGCACTGGAAATTTATGGTAATATTCAAACTCAAACAGTTGGCTACAACGTTTTCGTGGTTGACTTTCTACATCCAATGACAATGTCACAATTGCTATTGTTCAACATCTTATTTGAAAAAAATGCGCTGATATCGAAGTGAATTACTAGTTGATTAATCAAGTTATTTTTTCATGGACATCAATAGATAAGAATTGGAAAACTTCTGAAGACTTCGTCTCCTATTAGACGTTCGTGTGTGCCACCATCCCAGATCCTTACTTTTTTATTCAGTAAACATCGTTCTGTCCAACATGGCCTGGTTGTAGTGTTTTTGCTTAATTTCCCTTTTTTCCCTCTTGTAAAACGTGTGCTTTATGTGTGAATTCTGTTTTTAGAATTGATTTTAGCCATAGGAATGTACATTAGCTGCCTATAATAATGGAGTGCAGTGTGTAATAAAATTTACTTTATTACATCTGTTCTCAATGTATATATTAACTGGAAAATTTTTTGACAAGTGAGATGTTGGAATATTAGTTTATAGAATAGGAAATGCAAGCATGATATATCATCGCATTTAGTCTGAGGTTTGACAGTGAACACTACTTGAAAAAAGGCCAACTCCCTTGTTACCCAGTTCGTGTAGTGGGCTAATCAATTGCTGAACTGTTATTTGGCAATGAATATTGTAAAAACATGTGAGCACCGTTCACAATGTAAGACAACAAGTGTTGGTATGTATGGTCAATGTACGCGTCGTATAGTCTGATAGAAAATCGGTGACGGCGCATTGTTGAGAATGTCTACCAGTAGCACAGCTACCCACATGAAGCGATGCGTACCTATTTTTGCGATTGTTGCCTTCCACTGAAAGACAACACGTCATTGGAATCAACCTATAGCCCAAAATAGCACTAGGAGCGCAAGATGCGTGGATTCGACGAGTCACTGCTTATTCACTTTAAGGCAGATTTATGTTTGTTTATATTTGTTCCAATTCTCTGCTGCATTTTACCAGAAATTGATCAGTTGGTTCTTCTGGATTCTACCTGTTTGAAATTAAAATGAAAAATACGGAAGTTTTGTCTTTGTCAATCCAGTTACTCAAAGAGTCCAGCGATATATATCTGCTGACCCATAATGCATTTGTGCAATCCAAGATGGCTACCGGCGAGGCGTTTGATTTGCAAAACAAAATCGAAGTATAACTCGCAATTTTTAGCCTGATAATGGGTCACGGCAACAGCAAAGCGTACCAGGAAGCCATCAAGAAACTTAGCTCTATCGAATTATCAAATATTGTTGCGGTTTTTAATGAGTTATCGACGGAAAATCAAGACGGAACGCGAGCGATTCCTGAGCCAAATTTGGCAACAAGACGTGTTTTTGCCGAAAGATTTTCATTGCCTGGGTTGATAGGAGAGAGGTTGTTTCATGCATTTGACCGAGACAGTAATGGTACTATCAACTTGGAGGAGTTTGTCGGGGGTGTTGCGTTGTGCTTACATGGTTCAGCTCAGGCAAAATGTGAATTACTTTTTAAGGTATTTGTACTACAAATGTACCAGCCAGACTGGAAAGGGGGCTAATGCAGTTTAACGGACACCATATGCCGCTGACCACTAAAAAGTATGTATTATATTAAGAATAATGAGCCCACAACTCCACCCAGCATTGTTAATAAAATATATTATTTGAATGGTCAGCGGCATAAGGTGTCTGCTAAACTGCATTCTAACCCTGGGCAGTTTTCAATATACATGGGGAAAGTCCTACCAAATTCACAAAATTTTCCAGGGTTTGTGCACATACCCCACAGTCGGAGGTGTGTTTGGAGGACTGGAAACTAGCTTTCAGGATTTGTTTCGAAAAGTATTGGTATTTTTAAAAATTAACGTCTTCCCTGTGCACTTTTAAGCACTCACATCTGCACACTTTTTGAGTGTTCCAGTACACATCCACAATCGCTTTGTCATTACAGTTACACTCTGAAAGCTCGTGAAAATAAAAGAACTCCCCCATATGAGGCAAACTTTCCAGTCTGGTTTACTTATTACAACTGTACTGGATGCGTGACTATCTATATCTTATCAACATTAGGAATGGACTTTCGGACGCATTTGTAGTATTTAAGATAATTGACCAATTAGTAGCAATAGTCTATCTCTGGTAAGGAATAGTTTGTAATAGTGAGTTTAAGCAAGCAAGTGAAGCGATGTTGTTGACAACACAAATGGTACCTTTAATCATATACAAAAAAACTAGGCTATGAGAAATGACTGAAATGTCAAAGGACTGAGTCAAGCACGGCGATTGGTGGAAAATGTTAACTATACTTCCGGTCGACGTCTGTGTTGTCAAAACACTGCTTGCTTAAACTTGCTAATATCATGCTCTTGGAAGTTATGGATTAACAGCGGACATCGGCATACAAGGTAGCCAGCTCACAGAGTGACTTATGTTCTTGGCACTGTTGCTGTGATGTTATAGTAGTAATAATATATCAGGTTTAAAGTAGATACCAATGAATCTATCTCTCTTAGTAATGACGTCTCTCACATGTTTACTGTCCGTATATTTATTTTAAGTGCCTATTACCTGAAGTAGAAATATACTGTGCAGTATAATGCAATGACAAGTACAGTTGCTAAGATGTTAATATTCATTTGTATTGTTTCAGGTTTTTAATTTTAGTGACGATCATGATGCAGTGACTGAAGATGAATTAAAAACTATTTTAATCAGTTCCTTGCAATCAGCAAACACAATCCTAGATAGTGTTGGAGACACTGCCGCTACCGAAACAAATACAAATGTGAAACCTTTGATTGAAACTGTCTCTGAAATAGTCCAAAATGCTTTCAATACTTGTGACAAGTCCAAAAATGGTAAATTGTCAGCCAAGGATTTCAGTTCATGGCTTCATAAAAATCCTCATATTATGGACAATGTTTTCGGATGGCAATGCCCAAAACCTGAGTTGGGTCAATGGGCTAATGAAACAGAGATAGCAAACTCAAAAAGTTTACAGGAGCTGTTTGGAGGCCAGAATGTTTCAGGGGAAAGCTTTTTTGATTCTCTGGGAAGTGGGCTGGGGAATGCTAGCCAAAGCGAATCAAATAAAAGTCGGAAATCCGAAAGCATGTCTCCTTTGCCAAGTCCAAAACCAGTGCCTAGCCCAACTAAAGTACCTAGTCCCAAAAAAGTGCTTAGTCCAGCAAATGTGCCTACCTCCCCAACTAAAGTCAAAACCCATAGCCAAAACAATAGTATAACTGAAGCAGTCAGCCTTCCAACTCTGGCAGACAATGGAGCTGCTGTACAAGCAGACATCAAGCCACCGTTGCCAGTTAAATCTGAGCCCCACTTATCAGTCACTGACGCGGAAGAGCCCTTTACTGAGTCCTACAATTACTACAGTTCAATTTGGATTCCTTCTGGAGAAACGAATTCTTTTCTTCAGGCAATAAGAAGCAATACGTTAAAGCCAGAAAATTTAAAACCTCCTGAATTAAATGCACCTTTCGTTGCATTTGATGCACCTCAAGTGGATCCCGTTAAGGAACTTTTGGCAAAATTTGTCGGTGATCAGGACGGGCCGGAGCGCTCAGTTCTGACAGAAGAGATGGTCCCATGTGATACATCAGGTTTGAAGCAACTTCTGAAAGCCGAGTGCTGGCGATCCGCACTTAACCTTACCACGAAATTACTTGGCAAAAATGTCCAAGACGCATCCCCCAAAGTTATCCATTCGCCATTGAACTTGGAGGTTTGGTTTTGCCGAATTGCATTGTTGTATCAGCTGAGGATGTTTAGTGCTGCAGACGTTGAACTTGAAGCATTCGGAAACCTTGATGCGACATTGTTGTTCTACGATTTTCATCCTGAGTTATACCCTGGAAAAGAAGGCACCATGGTACCATTCTGTTTTCGTATCCTGGCAGCCATGTTACCACAGCACGTGGAAAGGTCACAGGAATCGCTTGACAAATTGTTCCATGTTCATAGTATTTGTTTACAAATCTTACGGGATCTGTTGTCGAAGTCTTGTGGCAGCGGTGAAGATGGAGAAAAGCACTTGAAAGGAATCGCACTTTGGAAAGAAAGATTGTTAAAAGTTTTGTATTGCATTGGGAATACATTCCTGAGTATGAAAAAGTATGGTTTGGCCATATCAGTTTTTAAGCAGATCGCGAAAAAAGATACAGAGCATTCTAGAGCTTTGCTCTCGGGAATTGGTAGGATAAGCTTACAGTCCGGTGATATTGAGAGCGCACAGGGCTACTTTAGGTTAGTGGAGGATATGGAGCCCGATAATGCGTCTCATCCTGATATCTTGATCAATCGAGGGCTACTTGCATTGACAGTAGACGCTTACGAAGAAGCATTCAAGCATTTCTCAGCTGCAAAGAACTTAGATCCGGAAAATGCCGTTGCCACTAATAATGCTGCAGTGAGTCTGCTGTTTCAGGGCAGATTAAAGGAAGCGTTGAAGCTCCTCGAAGATGTGGTTTTTTCCAATCCGGAAAAGAATTTGCAACCTGGTATTCTCTTTAATATTTGCACCATGTATGAATTGGAGACATCGCGTAATTTACCCAAGAAGCAGAGCTTGCTTGAGCTAGTTACAAAGCACGAAGGCGATGGATTCAATGTATCTTGTTTGAAATTCCCCTAGTCTGAACAGTGGCGGACTCTTGGGGGGCCAGGGGGGGCTTGAGCCCCCCCCCAACAATTTCGAAAGAATGTACCAAATAACAAAAATTACAGCCATTTGATGAAGTTGCCATATTAATATTTGAATTCTGTTATTATATTTGCCTTCAGATGGCGCAGTCTACATGTAAATTGACAAACACAAATTTTGCCGCAATTTTTCCGTTAGCATATATGTTCAAAATCTCGCCTCAGGCCCCCCCAATATTTTATGAAGTGTCCGCCACTGAGTCTGAAATCCAGTCTTGTTGATATTTTGTATCATGTATAGTTTGGAGACATTCAGCTATTTAAGCGTGCCATTGTATAAAAGCTAGACACTACTTGTTTCCGGATGAATGAAGCCTTTTCTCTATTCAATGGCGTTTTCATGTTCTTCATTTTTTTATCCTCAAAGGCATTTTCCATACAAACAGTTTGTTTTGAAAATATCAGCCTGAAAATGAAAAAAATTTTTATGTAACAGTCCGCAACAATGCATTACGCCATGTTTCATTTTTTGCCAAATAAGGCAAATAAGAGCCAAAAGATACGGTCTGTTGTCACTACCGTGAGAAGTAGGACCTCTGCTTGCGCGATCAACAATCCACTGCCGATCTTCAGTGAGTAGGAGTCCTCTCTCCATGTAATATATAGCTCAGTGGTATTGTTGCTTCCTGTTTTACTGCGGGCTCATAATTTTTAGTTGTGTAGTGTAGCATCTTGGGATCCATGTGCAAAGAGAAGCAAGATGGCGCTGACTTGTGCAAGTAAGTGTAAACTGTGTAATGATACTTTTGCATTTTGAAGGTGTTTTAACAAAATTTTGCTGCTTTCAAACCAGTACTTTTGGGTACAATCATTTTTACTTTACTTTTAATGTGTTAAAAATTCGGTTTTATTTGTTAAAAGCATGTGTTTGAGCTTGTTTGGTAGTTGGAAACTCGCGCGTTTTGTCCTCGTGTTTGACAACAGTGGGTGATTTCAGACATCTCCTTTGTTATGAAATTAGCGTAGACAAGTTTGAATTTGATGTTATATTTCTAGAAACATTTGTGATAGGCAGTGCTGTCGATTATTTGCATTGTAGCGGACAGGGGGGTATGCACTTCCAATCAGTGGATCGACTTCAACAAGAATTTGCAATATTTTTCAGTCAGTAACGAGGTACCTGAGCACCCCTGTGTTTCTCCTGTCTCAAATTGCGTGTTCGAGCGAAGACTGATTGAAAAATACATTGCTGAAAATGGTGTAGATCCTGTGACCAATGAAGTATTATCTGAAGAACAACTAATTGATATCAAAGGTTTGGAGAACTTGTAACTTTGTGTTTCTAGGTCTTCAAAGGCTGTATTTGTTTGAGCAGGATTTGAATTTGCCATATAACAGTTGTTTAGATTTAATGTTATGTTGTCCTGTAGTGAGTTCTCTTGTTAAGCCCAAACCTCCATCTGCAACGAGTATTCCTGCTATCTTGAAGTCTCTCCAAGATGAATGGGTAAGTGTGAGTGCTTATTGGTGGTTGTCATGCTATACCACCATGTTGGATGAATTTGACAAGGGATTTGCCCTGTTTGCAAGTCAAATTTCATCCAATATGGCTAAAATCTCTTTGCACACTACCTGTAATAGAGCTGCTCCTATTGGCTTATTATCGTAATTGATTAATCGTTGAGAAAAAATCGATTAATTGTATTATAATTCAATGAAATAGGACATCATTGACATACCAACAGTGGTTTGTAATTAATGTTTCAACTAAGTATTTGTGGGTTATACCAGTCAGTATAAACATTTTGAATCTGCATGAAAAAGGAATGTCTATCACATGATGACCAATTGCAATTTATGCCTGGCGATTGCAGTTACTTCCGGAGCAGTATTCTCAGGTATATTGCAATATTTCTAATCTGGACTGAAATTAATACATTATGGCAACGTACTGTGTGGTGTGATATATTATCTGATTATCGGATAATTCTTAGGAAAAATTGATTGTAAAAACAGTTGATTTATCGGGAGCAGCTCTAACCTGTAGCATGGAGAATTTGTTGCTTTACTTTTTTTGTTAGATGTAAGTTTTAAAGTGATTATATAAAATTCTTTACTGTGTTTCTATATCTCTTCATTCTTAGATGTTTACTTTCTGTGTCACATTGCATAATCATATTGAGTTGCAACATGCCCACTAATTTCTTGTTGTCTGTCTAACACCAGACTATTTTATTTGTCTGGATCTGTTTAATTCTCAGGATCAGTTGTTCAAAGCTGGGTTAGCATTAAACTCTGGGTTAAAATTTAACCAGCTGTTTCTTTTGTGCATTTCTGTATGTCCATTGGTTTCAAAACTTTGCACATAAAGGCTTCCTTTTACATAGATTAGCGTTGTGGAAAAATTTTGTCAAGTTAGTAAACAAGCTCTTGAAAATTTTGCTTTAAACTTTTCGTTTACCCAGGGTTAATGCTACTCCACCATTGAACCACCAGCCCCAGACTATTTTGTTTGTCTGGATCTGACCTTAACCCCAGAAATAATTAAGTTCTAATTGTTTCCTTGTAAAGAAAATAATCACACATCAATGTAGTATTTGTTCTTCAGGATGCAACAATGTTGCATAGTTTCAGTTTGAGGCAACAGCTCCAAACAGCTCGTCAAGGTATGTTTGAGAAAATGTCTAAGCAAGGGACCTGGACCCAAAGTTTGCAGTCATGCTCCAAACCTTTCGTAGTTCCCTACAGATGTCATCAGTTTGTATATTAGTGCAAAAGTCATTTTCAAATAATGGAAACATGTTGTATCATTTTTCATTTTCAGAATTATCTCATGCTCTGTACCAACACGATGCTGCTTGTCGTGTCATTGCTCGTCTCACCAAGGAGGTCACAGCTGCTAGAGAAGGTATGTACTTCATGTTGTAGTAAAACTATCTGGTTCTTTTGCCCATTAATTGACAGGAACCCCCCTTTAATTACTAAATTCATGTGTGTTAGACCGAATATAATGTCTAAGTAGAGACTGTTGGGACACATTGCCAGTCAATAGGTTAAGAAATTGGCCATGAGGAATATCAGATATTTTAGTTAGAGCACATTGTCAGTAGATGGGTCAACAAGAGAAAGTGGCAGATAGTGTAGAAGATCTAATATCTAGCAAATGTTTTCACTGATAAGTATAATCATCTAGAGTTAAACAGTGTAAAATGTATAAGTAGGGCATTAATGGGTGCACTGCTGGTCAATGGGTTAAAGAGAAATTGGCTGATAGTTTAGTTAATCTATTGACTGGCAAGAGAGTTTGCTTGCAAGTCAAATCATCTGGGTTTAGGTAGAGTAAGATGTATAAGTACAGGTGGCATTGTTAGTCAGTGATAGTAGGTTTTACAACGTTTTGTTGCATGTTCAGCCATCTTCAAGAAATTTTGGTAATATCTTGTTACAGCGTTGGCAACATTGAAACCACAAGCTGGTATTGTTGCCATGGCACCCACCCCAGTGGCTCCTGCTATTCCCAATGTGAATGTAAGTACTACATTGTCACCCAGGCCCCAATTGTTCAAAGCTCGAGTAGCTTTAACTCTGGATTGACATCTTTCCTACTGTTTAGTTTGTGTGTTACTATAAAGCCATTTGTTTTGAAACTATGTGTATGAAAACTTCTATTCATGCAAATGAGCATTGTGGAAAAAAGTTGCCTAGTCAGTCAGTGAAAATCTGATAAGTTTGCTTCAAAATTTGAGGTAACCCAGGATTAGGCCTACCAGCTTTTGAACAATAGGCATGGAGGAGTGTATTATGCAATTAAGCACTCTGTTCTGGGTGTTAGCCGGAATGAAAAAAAATTCAACGTTTTAAATAAAATTGTGAAACTTGGTTCTCTTTGCTCAGACAAGAGCCCATCATACCAGCTTCATATTAATTCTTTAGTTATTTCCTGTGTTAGTTCAACAGTACTTTTAAACAAAATTTAAACCATTCCACTTCAAATAAACTTGCCCCAGTGGATACTAAATGTTATTCATGTTATTTCTGCCTGTGCCGAATTGTGAAATTGCTAGAAAAGCGAAACTGTAAAAACGGTGCATAACGCCGATATTTTGACTGTTGCTAACACCCTGCTGTTATGCATTTTTAGAATGAGGAACCAATGGAAGTCAAGGTAACGTTAATCTGCTTGTGATGACCAGGGCAGCCCATACAATATTCGGGTTGCTGGTCAAAATTTTCTTTGGGGGCTCCAATCCTCCTGCAACAAAGTCCATGCAAATAGGTTTTTATAGTAATTTGGAGGCCCCTAAAGCCCAGGGGATTATTGCCCCTTTTTCCCCCCTTCACCCCC